>PDGT01000039.1:1749584-1824757 GCA_003671415.1 Megathymus violae | reverse complement strand
CACCACCTACTGACCAGTACTACAGTGAGCTACTTTCTCTACCGCTGTACACGTGACAAAGTATTATAGGTATCGAATAGGTGCATACACTACTATATGGAATACAGAACACTAACTCTAATTAATTGAAGTAAATAACCCGTTAATAAAAATATTCGAGGGGTGTCCGACACCCTAATAAAATTATGCTAACCAATATGATAATGTAATAATAAGACTATGATATTTTGCCAGAAAAATGTACTTTTTGGTACTTTTTGTACTGAAATCTAATTTGATATATGTGAGTGCGTGCGACGATGATACCAGGTTAATGTAGACTAGTAGAATATAATTAAAATAATAATGACGCGACAATATTAATACGCGAGTAGGCAGTACAAAATATTTGTTTTTCATTGTGAATAACTACCTCATTTGAGTACCTGAGTTTGGATAGTTGAGAGTTTCGATTGTATTCCTGAAAACTGAAATAGTATTGCTCAGATACAATCTTTATTTTTTATTTTTAACGACTGAGAAACAGGCAGACGTGATTTGACTGGTTACCACCTCCCTTGAACGACTATTACTTACGAAGATTGAAGCGGGTTGGATTCGGTTTCAAACCGGCTCTTCGACGCTGCAACCGAAATTACGTTTCACGGCTGATTCTAGAATAACTCTTATTAGTTAGCTGGGTAGGTAAAGAATCTTAGCTGTACGCACAAGAACTGTCCACATTAATTTAGGTGGTTCAGAGCCCAGTGACTTCCAACAATAACCAAGGTCTTCGGGTAGCATAAAAACTTCTGACACTTAGTTGGTCACAAACATCCTTTCAAACAATCGGTACTGCAGCGGCATGGTAGAATAAACTGTAGACCTCGGATTAATTATTACCGATTGACTCTTAAAAAACAAACAAACATATGTTAGAATTTATAGAAAAATCATAATTCGCAGAAAAAACTTTATATTGCATGAAGGAACTTAAGGAGAAATGAAGCGCCAGCAGCCTTTCGTCACGGATTATTATACGTTGTCTATCCGTAGGAGCACGTGTTGAATATAGTGGTGCGCGTGTGTCGGCGAGAGGGCGCGGCGAGCGCGCGCTGTGCGGGCGCATGCGCGCTGGCCGCGCACGTGGCGCACACGCTCGCGACACGCACTTACTGTGAGCGACTACCCGGCTACGTCACGTGTCTGTTGCAGATGCTAATGGTGGGTTTATTTATATTAAATATGTTTTGTGTTCGTCTGTTATTGATTGAATGGCTGGTGTGTTATAAACTTTAGCAGTGCAGTGTGTATCTCACCATGGTGGTTATTATATACATTGTTTCAGATGAAAAACAAGGTTATCGCGAAAGTCGTGAGTGACGCCGTGTTAGTATTGGCCGATTATACCGACCGCATCGTGGAGTTGTATCCTGGACTCGCCGGTAGGTGGCAAAAATCATCATAATGTAAATAATACAATTTAAAACAAATTCCATGACTGAATTAACTAAGACTTCCTAACTCAATTTTTATATACAACATTCTTCCCTATGTGTGTATGGAACTGTATATGTACTGATTGATCTACTTCTAGACAACTGGGTAAATTTTGATTATGTTTTTAATGTGTGTTTAAGTGAATCTCTAAATTATTTGGATTCACAATTAGATCAGGTATAAAAAAATCACTTAAGTGTATAAGTTATCGAAAATAAGTTATCACTTAATATCTCTAAAGAATTTTTAAGATACGCTCAACTAAACTATAATATTTACTTTCTTTCCGAACAATAATATTTTCTTAATTTGAAGATCCGTTCAGAGATTTTTTAATATTACGCAACAAATCAAAGTATAATTTCAATGATATAAATAATACATTGAAATGTTTGTTGTACAGAGAAAATAATAAAGTGGATATGCGCGTGCCTGGCGCAGCTGGCGGGGGGGGCGCAACTGGCGGGGGNNNGCGGCCGCTGGCGGGCTCGCTGCTCCTCTGCCTGGCGGAGTTCGCGGTGCGCGCCGGCCCCGCGCGCCTCCTTGACCACCGTGTGACCACGCCCACCGGTGACCAGTCCCTGCTGCTCGTCATATTTAAGGTACACATGTCACCAAACGTCCGACCGTTCTGATTTTACTTATCACTAGAGCGTTCATTATGATCATTGTTTGGTGAATCAGTGGATATGCGCAAGTTTCACTTCGAAGTGCAATGCACAGAGGCCAGAAACACCCGTATTACCCATAACCAACAACACTCATTGAGTTTTACTAACACAGAAAATTGATGCCCAAATCCTATTTACTCATAATATTGCATATTATAACACAATATCCTATATAACTGAGACTGAATCCCAGCGGATACTCTTCATAATATCAGTCTTAGGCTGGGTGACTAATGGATGACGCATTTTAACTGTATTATATTAACTGTATTAATACACTGGATCAGTAAGCACTTACAGAGAGGTCCGTTACCTTTGATGTCGGAATAAAAGCCGTCACTGTATAAACATTGCGTCATACATCTGAACTAATATTATAAAGAGAGAGTGCGAATTTTGTAACATTGTGTTTAAGCGAAAGATAATCTCCGGAACCACAGCACCTATTTGAAAAATTGTCTTGTCATTGAAATGTTCCGGATGGACATACGCTATAATATCGAGTGTGTAATTATTAATTGTTGATCCCAAATGATGTCGGAGCCCGACGGCTGTCAGTGTTCTAATGAACACGATTTATATTTGCTACTAGCGGTCTCGCATATTCAAATTTTAACGTCCAACGTTACGTATCAGTGTCAATCTCTTATTATCTACAGAAGATTGTTGGCTATAAACGCTTACAGTGGTCCATAGCTCATTTGGCCTTAAACGATTTTAATCTTTTAACTAACATTTTAATATTAATTCAGTTTCTATTGTTGAAATCGAAACAATAAAGTGATAGCATTTTTAGAAGAAGCACGTTTCTATGTAAAGCAATTATATAATAAGTGACATAATGTTTAACAATTGTATACCCATGTGTGAAAGGTCAGCGACGTTGCTAAACACTCGAACAAAAAATTATTACAATACCGTTTGTCGTGTCACATGTTGCAAATTTACATATATGTGTTAATAGAACTCTTGCTTTGACCGAATGACCGACACGTATGCCACGAACCTCTGGTCTTGAACCGTGATATTTTGCACAGGCGTTCCTTGTCCAACGGAGATAAGCAATAAAAACAAAATTGTCAATTATGTCACATCCCTGTGAAGTTGCAAAATTTATATGTTTTAACATTAACAACAGAGAGAAAAACCAAATATAGAATTGGGTAGGGTTAAAATTAATGCAAAATTTCTTGTTATATATAAAAAAATCATTTATTACAAAACCATAAAAAATTGAACACAAAACAGATGTAACTAACATAGATGTATTGTTGAGTTAAATGTTACATGTTAGTCGATATGACGCAGTCGAAGTTAACCACTGACTAAATATTTGCTCTGCACACAAAAATGTTCCTTTTGAAAAGCAAACAAACCTATGGTTTCACAAAGATCTCATCAAATACAAAAAAAATAACGAAACGAAACAGACTTACTACTTTTCTGACTATCCTGGGTTCTTTTACTTTTCTCAAATATTAAAGTATTAGAGCACAGTAATTGGAGATGTGAAGACACAATAACGTAAATGTTAAAAACCTTGTTGTTTTCTTATAATAATTAATATTGAATTGATTATAGTAAAATTATAATTCACTTTACTCAATTAACTGACCGTTATGTAGAATCTTAACTTTTTGGGAACCTATTTAATCTGTGGTTTACTGTTCAAAAATTCTAAGTATAGCTGTAGATTTTACTGCCAAATCATTGGTAAAGTGAAAGATTATTGCAGGCAACATCTTCAATAACTCTGAAGAATTTCATTTAAAAAATAATATTTTACAAACGTAGTACAATTTTAGACATTTTGAATAATTTGGCAGTGAAATCATAACACCGACCCAAACGGTAGTAGAGAAACCATTGACGTTCGTGTAGCGTTCTATTTGGATCGGTGGGGGTGTATGAAGAGGGTTTGTTACTATTGCGGTTGCTCGATGTGTTGTTGGGGCTGGAAGCCGTGTTCGTCGGCGACAAAGGTGACTATGTAGACGAGGCCGTCGGGTGCGGTGTACTTGTAGCTGCCGCTCACGGAGATGGCCTTGTGATCCTCGCTCACCTGCTTCAGCGTGCCCTGCTCCTGGCGAGACGTGCCGTCGCTTGTCTCGAACCTGCGAGAGGGTGTAGCTTAGGCATTGGGCACGGGAAGCTATGTTATTTTATTCTATTTTTAATCGTTCTGTGCAAAATATTTTTTTAGCAAATATAGGTGCATTTTGGATAATCTTTTTAACCGATTTCAAAAATTAAGAGATTCTTAAATCGTTTGTTTTTTTTTTATGTTAGTCGTTATGTAATTAACTAACTGGTTTGGAAAATTCCTTCTTTGTTTAAGAAGGTACACTTCCCGTTTGGTCCTAAATTTGAAGAAAAAATACCTACCTAAGGGTTAAAAATAAAAGTTGAAACCGAGAAACTCGCCTTCTTCAAATTGAAGCCGGTTTTTTTTTAAATAGTATTAACAATAACTATTGGAAATAAGATCTCTTTAATATTACATTGTGTATTGATGGAATATTGTCACGTTTAATTATATCAAATCCAAACATGCTATATTTATATTCTGTTATTAAAGCCCACACTGTACATGTATTTTTTTCACAATCAAAAAATAAGAATTTATACAACAATGCTTCATGTAAAAAATAACAATATCTTATAAATATAATTAACTTGATGTTTACTCAAAAAAATCATACAATGGATCTGTGATATCGTATTTCGTTCGGTACACAATAAAGTCACTTTGACACATCTAGTAAGCATTACTTATTATCTTTTGTAATTAATTAGTGCTGACATAAAATTTCTGATAAATAAAACTTATTAGCACTTACTCAAAGTTGTAGCCCTCGGGGTTTACATCAGATTCCTGTTTAAGGACGTATGCGGGTGGGGCCTGATCTTGTTGTTGGGGCGCGGCGGCGGCCACAGCAATGAGGGCAAGAGCGAAAAGCACCTGGGATTTAAATTGAATAAAAATATGCACAAATATTGTTGCTAAATGGGTTTAGAAAAGATGAATTAACTTTTTCCGACCCGCTGATGTACTAATACTTTGTTGAGACTGTAAATTTGTAAGCAGCTACTAAGTTCCAAATTGTCCTAATGAATTATCGAGTGAAGTAAGAATTTGAATGACAAATAACTAAGAAAATAAATTATGTCGAAATATTTATATATGTTCATATATTAACAGTTGCTGTACTTACGAATATTTTCATTTTTACGAGGAGTATAAAATATAAATACAAAAGAATACTGGCAAGTTGCTGCTCTGGAGACAGGTGTTGACTGTGCAGAGAGAGGCACGTGCCGGCATTATAAATGGGACAACTAATCGATGACAAAACTATCTTCTGCGATGCGCCCACGCAACACAGTGCTAATGAAGAAAGACCGATGTCCCACAAATATCACTAGTGCTAAATCGTATTGCGATACGCATAAATTTGATTCCAAAATTCTGTCAAGGAGAATGATTTATGTTGTATGCCAGTTCATTGAAGTATTTTTCTTTGAGTACCGTTAACCAGACCAAGGTAGTTACATGAACGACATGACTTCTGTGTCTTGTCTACGATTTTTTTTGGATTGCGCTCCTTTTTAATGTTGACATTTTGAATTACTGGACGTTCTACAATTTATCTAAATAAACCTCATAAATTGATGTCCCAATCTCTAATATACATAGATTAAGCCGAGTGGTTCCAACGTTGTTCTCTCGCGCGATTTGCTCGGGTTCGAATCCTACACACACTTCCTACTTACGTGTGTATTAGAAATTAAATATCATAAGGAAATCAGCATAAGTTAAGTTTTCCATAATGTTCAAATAGGTATGTGAAGTCTGCTTATCGGCAATTGATATTGATGACCCATACACCTCATTTGATTGTGAGACTGTCCCCTAACCCAGCAGTGGGATACTTATACGTTATGATGATGATGATCATGGTGACTTTGCAGACGGTATTCGATGAAAGATAAAAATATTGTAAGGAAAAAGTTTTACACTTTATGCTATGGAACTATACAAAACCACAGCTAAGATTTTTATTAAATTTATCAAAACTATTTCGTTTTGTCGCTTTACATAGATACCTTGCGCCACTCCAACCAGTATTGAGCCGTATGAATCCAGTGTGCCGTGAAAATAAAGTCACATTTGTACCTTTGTAGATTTCGAAAAAAACCGCTCGTTTGTAAGGATCTCTCTTCACATTAATTACAATGACATAGGAAAAGGTCCAAAGGAACATAGCTCCTTTTATATTATTATGTTTTTATGTGTACAACATAAACTTATTATTTGTTTAGGTCCTATATGCGGTGATGAGAGGAACCAACGGTACCGACATCGAAGGGTTGACACTGCCAGTGGACGAGGACTTCGACCCCAACGTCCAGCTGGACAACCTCGGACCTAAGACCACGCCCGCCTCCACAATCGACGTCAAGCTCTGGGCGCAAACGGTAATATAGTTCATTATAATTTCATGCATAATATGTATGTATAATCGACGACGCGTTAAGTTGCATACTACTTTTAGAACACAAGGGTGTTAAAAGTGGTTTTTCTTTTTAAAACTGTTTATTGGTTGTACCAAAATGTAATCACGCACTTACGCCCGTAATAATATACGTTCACGCTCTCATTCCCATGACTGTCTCTGTGGCGGCAGTGACTAGTACATGCACAAATGTAACTTCACAAACTGGAGAACAAACAATTATATGTTAAGTCACTACAAAACTTTAAACTTTACACGTCTTCATACAACTAACAGATCTGCACGCAATTGGTGGTGTTCCTCGGGCACTGGCCGCTGTGGGGCGGGTGCCAGGTGACGTCGAACGTGTGCGAGCAGCACGACAGCGTCCCACCGCTGGGCGCCGAGCTGGCAGCGCCCGTGCTGGCCGCGCCGCACGTGCAGCTCATGCGGCTCAGCGACGCGACGCTCGCATCCGTAATCGAGCTGCCCGCGCTTGACGCGCCCCAGGGCGGTACTACCCCCGGTAACCAATTAATTTAAATACAGATGTGTTTCAATGACAAAATTGTCAGACACTCGACTCGCAATGTCGGTCTGACTGGTAGACGAAGTATTGATTGATTTAAATTACATGTTGACTGTTATATTTTTCCCTTTATGGACTCTGAACTTCAATTTGATACGTTGTGGAAATTGGCAAATATTAATAAAAAAAAAATTAAGATTGAGATTTCAAATTTTAAGTTTAATATATATATATTTTTTGGTCCATCTCTTAATACTCCAAAACCTACGTGTGGCTTAATTGATTGGTTCGGTGACTCCGCAGGACTGATGACGTCGGAGCGGCAAGTGCGCGTGATCCTGCGCGACATAGCGGGCAAAGCGTGTTGGGACGCATCGGCGCTCTACTACGACCCGGCCTGCACCGGCTCCGACGGGCTGGAGCCTCTACCCTTGCCGGAAATGTAAATATAACACAGATTTATGTCAAAACTCCATTGATAAAATCAATTTGTGTCTCTTATACTTCAAGTGGAAAAATGTAAGATCGAAGATTTAAGACATTTCCTAAAATTACTTTGTATAAAGGTGGCCAACGAGCAGATTCATTTGTCACAGATTATGATTTTAAACGGTTATCGACTTCTGCGCACATTCGTGTAAGTAAAGTTATTAACACTTCGCCCGCCAGATACGAAGCTTTGAACCGAACTACAAACGAAGCGTGTTAAAAAAAACATTGGTATTAAAGAGTGGCATCTCAACATGCTAGGAATTAATTACACATGAGTATCCCCGCTATTAAGCTCAGTTTTACGAAGCCCAACTATCTTCAAAGAAGCGTCTTTAAGCTATTATCCCATCCGTTGCCCAGCAGGGTGCATTACGAGCATAACACACTGTAAAATTTACTGGACTATTGGAGTTTGAATTCAATTCTAGCGTGGATTGCCCGCGGGATAACACGCTGTCTTCCCTACCGCCCCCTCTGCCGCCGGACCTGCTTCCAAACTACAAGAATTCCCCACCGGACAAGCACCAACTGGATCATGTAAGACTTACAATATAATTAATAATGATACCTCTAAAACGTTCCATTGTTCATTGTTGAAATACTTGTAGCAGACATCTAAGTTGACATGAAACTAATTACCGAAACTAAAATTGCCACATGACGACACACTACATGTCTTACTGATTTATCTATATTGGTACAATTGAGCTTTGAGGGTAATTTGGAAACTATCCATGTTCTTTTAAATTGTACTTGGCCAATGAAATATACTCTGACTCGGATTGATTGTATGAGTCGTTCGAAACATAAGCGCGTGCACCAAAAGCATATGAGAACAGTCAGATCTCTTAAGAAAATTAGTTGAAAATAAATAATATACATGTATGACAGGTGTTGTCGTACATCGGTCACACGTCGCCGGAGGTGACGTGCGGGCGGCGGCTGGACGAGGCGGGCGCGTCGCCGCTGCCCGCGGGCGCCGAGGACGAACTGGTGTGCGCGCTCGTGGCGCACCGCAACGCCGAGCGAGCGTACCTCGCCGCTAGGGACAGGTACACACGACCTGTATGCTTAACATAACTCCATACATACAATCGACCAACGAAGACCCCTAGATGGGTCAATCATGCGGGATGTATCGTGTTACCGAAAAGCGTTGTGTATCAACATATTATAATCAAGGTCCGGAAAACCCGTTCATTTCTTTAAGCCTTTGGAAGGGTTCGTTTGGGTTTAACCTTCTTATCAGCTTATCAGCTTGGTCAGTGATAAGCCTTTCGTTGGGGTTAACCATAACCAACCGAAGTTGTTTTGGGATAGGGTTTTGAAGGGGTTTTTTTAAAGACTTGTTATAGTGTTTTTAATTTGCTTAATTTAACCGCTTACGTTCAGTGTTAGACAAACATTTGATGAGTGAGCCTTACAAACTTCGTAGCATTAGTACCTAGATGGTTTGTTTTAGCAATAACAAAGAGCTTTTAGCTGTATGATTGGTTAATCTTTTAAAGGCTTACCAGTATGTAATGGTTTCTAAAACCAGTGTTAAAAATAGCCACTTAAAAATCCTTTCAAGCGGTTCCAGGCCCTGATTATAATAAGAAACACCACACACTGTATAATTTATTTTAGTAATATATTATTTTGTATAAAGTGATTAATGCTCTCGAAAAGACGCAATGATACGACCTTTTTATCTGTCTATTGGCCACTGTAAATACTCGTACTTTATGGTATTACTAAAGAATACTGTGCTTGTCACATCATCGTACCATCATTTTACAATCTTTGTAGATTTAAATTATAAAATTGATATCAATCAATCTGTTTGATGTATCTATTTATGAGTATCTGTTTAAAAACTTTCAATTTTATTTTTGAACCAATTATAATATATTGACATATTTGTAAATTTGACATTTGGTATATACATGGTGTAGAAACCAACCTACATCTCATAAATAATAGTAAAGGTGTTTTCCTGTATTACTAATCATGTAGATTCATTTAGAAATTAGAGATTTTCATGTAGTTAGGGCTCAGGTAATGATAATTGTCTTTTGGTGTATTATAGTAGTGACGAGGAATCTGACACGGGCGACTGGGGTTCGGTGAGTGGCGGGGGGGTGTCGTCGGGAGCGACGGCGGTGTCGGGCGCGGCGGCGGGCGCGGGGCCGTCGGGCGCGTTTGCTCAGAGCCGCCAACTGCTGAGCCAGCTGGGCGTGCTGGCGCCCGCCCGTCGCGCACACGCGCACCTGCTGCGGCGCTCGGACCGACTGCTGCGCGAACTGAGAAATCTTGACGCGCAGAGGTATGTCTGACTAATTTTTTATCATAACTTCCATGTATAATCAAAGGCTTCTCAAAGATCTGTTGGTCACTACCTTGAATAAATATATCTTTTCCATGTATTGTCATTTAATTTGTAATACATAAAACGTGACATAAAAAATGTAATTCTTTTCTAGTAGCAAGTTTAATATGATTCCAGATGTCGTGAGACTCATAAGGTGGCGGTGATATATGTGGGCAAGGGGCAGGAGACCCGCAACGAAATCCTGTCGAACCGCTGCGGCAGCCCCGCGTACGAAGCTTTCCTTGCAGCTTTAGCCTGGGAGGTAACAATTGACATAATTGTATTCTTTATATTATTGTAGAATTTGTTTCCAAGTAATATTCTGATCTAAGGTATTTCTAGGCATAAAGGCAAAGACTATTGTTATTTTAAATCATTATTATCTCAAGTTACAAAAAACATTCTTCAAATATGTTTTAATTGGTCATGACTATAAAAACAATAAATAAAATAGTGAGCCTACAACTATGTGCTATATGGGTAGGTACCAAAGGAGTGTAAATGGCCCAGAATTCAATAAAACCTGGAACCTTCTCCCAGAGAAGGTATGCTCTCAAAATTCCTCCTCTAATAAAAAATTTATATAATGATTATTATATCACAGTGAAAATATTGCTATTGAGATTTTTTGATCTATTCAATCTGTGTTAATAACTTCTAGTCGTGTAAAGGAATCACTTTTTTTTTTACTATCATCTTGTTAACAATAAATCACAAATATGGATTACTTATAATATGATAAACGGTAACTAAAATGGTACCGGCCGGCAGGTGGAGCTAGAGAGCCATGTCGGATTCGCGGGCGGGCTGCGCGGGGGCGGAGGCGGCGGCGTATCGGCGCCATACTGTGCCACGCCTTCGCTCGAGGCCCTCTTCCACGTCGCCACACGCATGCCCGCCGACACTCCCGACAACATACTCAACAAGGTAAGAGACGTCTCCATGTCTAATGTAGAAATGTATTGCAGCCCACACTGCTGTTTAAACGATTTCATGCTGTTGACAGTCGTGTTTGACTACAATGTTAAGTGATCATAAAAATTGTCGTAGCCAGCCAGTACTTTTTGGTTCTTTAGGTTTCTCGCAATTACCCGCCCCAAGCGATTGGTACAAAAATAGAAGCTGGTTACATAATTTTTGAGAATCTACAAAACAGAAGTTTCGTTATAAAATAAATTTAACGTTTTCTATGTATTTATAGCAATTATGGTAATACCCAGAAAGTTAGCAACCGTAAGAAACTGTTACTATCAATCAGCACCATCATGGCCATCCTGGTTTTTCTTCAGGCTATAAAATAATCTGAAAAGGCGTATATAAATGTATCATTAAAATTAACTTTCAGACACGTCACTTGGGCAACGACGAGGTGCACGTGGTATGGAGTGAGCACTGGCGGCCGTACAAACGGGACACGCTGCCCACACAGTTTTGTGACGTACTCATCGTGCTGTACCCGTTGCCCGGCGGCCTGCTGCGCTGCACTGTCTCCAGGAAACCAGATGTAAGGCACCCACGATCTTTAACCACTTTTTTCTACTCGACTCTAGTACATAACCAAGCCAATGATTTTTGCAGGTGTAAGGTTGAGCGGTCAGGTTGTAATAAAACAAGTTGCTGTGTTGATACTGTCTTTAATAATCAATCCCAATGCAATATAAACACGAATTTATATCAAAGAATAATAAGATCAAAAAATAAAACGTCTGCAAATTACGTTATACAGAGGGCACACTAAACAGGTTTTCTTTTATTAATTTGCGAGGTAAAGGCAATGGTCCTGCAATCTATCCACGTGTAGCTTGGCAGACTCCTTTGAGAACATTCATATACCTTCATATATGTTACCGGACCATGCTTTTCTGCAGTGAAGCAAGTAATAATTAAAAAGTTCATAAGTTTAACAAACAGAGATGCGTGCAGAACTAACTCTGGGGCCTGGGGCCTGTCGTGCTCTTACAACGTTGTTAATCTACCTACATTTAATAATTTCTACATTTCAACTGGTACAAATTTTGTAGTATCCAATCATAACCAAAACCAACCAATCCCTTCATAGTCACAAATTCATGGTCGACGGGAACTTGTTGATATTTCGACATACAGACTTTTATATTTCTTTATAAACTTCCTACGTCTTTATTATTAGGGGAAAAAAATTTATACTTCGACTTATTTGTATTGTTTTTGAAATATAACTTCCGGGAATACTTGGTCATTGCAGATCTTTAAAATCGTCATTTCGAACATGTCAACTTATTCACTCCATCCACGGATCCTCAAATTTTTTATCGTTGTCTAAAATATTAAGACTCAGATTTTTAACTAAATGAAATTTATAGCATAGTAATTGTGAATATTCATTTATATATGTTAAACTTTGTGGCAGGTGGGCGTGTTCGGACCGATATGGGAGGAGAGTGTTGTTCGCGTTAGTTGCGGCGCAGCGCTTGTGCGCGCAGCGGCGTTCGCGGGCGGACGTGCCGTACGCGCCACCATGCCTTTGTACCAGCACGCTTACAGCGAGCGCGCGCGGGACTTGCACGCACTCGTCGCACACCACACGCAGCCCACCACATTCGAACACTTCGTCACTCGGCTGCGGGAACCGCTGCCGCCGCAATCGCAGTCGCCCACGCAAACACATACCGGTTGAACTAAACTCTCTTTTTATATTAATAGAAGCTGGTTAGACAAAAATATTAGTTGATAATTTTGTTGACCATCATCAAAAAAGAAGAACAGATTATTGTCTCTTGACATTTGACAGATTTCACACCCCTTTGGGATCTTTATGAAGAAAGTTTAGGTGTGTAGGTTTTCTTTTATTATTTCCTTAATCTAAGGAAGTGATAATTAATATTTAATATGCTATGTGCGTAATATTTAATACTTGGATAATTCAGAGATGTATACCGGTTTCGAAATTGGGATTCCGTGTTCAAATCGCTAGGTTATTGGTTATCATTGATTTTGTTTATTACATAATTATATCAATATTAATATTTCTTCAATTATGTTACGTAAAAATAACGTAAAATTTGTTAATGGCTACAAAATTGCACTTTAACCTTGTTATATCTAATTCTAATTTCCTATTATATTTTTAACCACGTAGTTGATAATACTTAACATATAATACTTGTAATCTAATCTTTCATTTCACCTTGAAGTGAAGAAAAAAATTACACATTGTACCCTACAATGTGAAAATACACCCCATACGTTATTTACAGAACAAAGTAGCGGGCGATTAGCGAACGCGCTTTTAGACCACGGCGCAAACGCGTGGAGCGGCGCGGGCGAGCCGCACGCGGTGTCGCCGCGCCCCGCCAAGCGTCTCGGGCCCTTCAAAAGACCCCTGACACACCAGCCCGCGCCTGCCCATGCCTCTGCACCCGCGCCCGCGCCCTTTCCTCGACGCAACCGGTGAGCGGCTGAACGAACCTACTAACATCTGATAAACCAATAAACTACTTTTGAATATCTCCACCACTGATTACTATGTTATAAACGCATTGGGTAGGCCATGGTGATTACCTTGATGTTGCACTCTGATCACATCGATCGAAAAGAGAACTTGCAAATGGCGTTAGGAGAAACAAAACAAGTTGTAAAAATTTAGTACAATGGTTTCATAGTAAAACTGCATATTAATGAAGTCGGTTAACAAAGATGGTTAGATAGATCAGTCATAGGGAGGCTTACGAGGAGAATCGGTACTGTAATTATTATTCATTCTGTCATAATAATATTTTTTACCATGTTAAAACAATGCTAAAATGACTCTAGACAGTGTTGACTTATTTCGACATCATAGGCGATGGACCAGTAAGTTACATCCTGTTAGATGTTTGGTTGACTTTTTAAGGAGGCTATTCCTTGTATTTGTTCACAAGAGCAATCCAGAAAAGATGTGCTATTTTTTCATGGTTATAATGTAGCTTTGTCTACTGGGAACTGAAACCCCAAAACACAGTGTTATTTTAATAATGCTAATAATTGTCACCATCCAAATTGCTTTTATTGTTCAAGTACAATTCAACAATACCCGGGATAAGTTATGGTTGATAACTGAATTATTCTTCCAATCATCATCCACAACTTTAATTCTGATCTTTGTTTAATTGTTTGTTGCAAATGCCTTCAGTTGTAAAAATATATTATTATAATTAAATACTATGTTGTCCAAAACGGCAAAAGCTGACAGGTCAGATGTTTTTATTAACCACTTAATACTATAGCAATGGCAAATAACTTTTTAAAGGAGTGTGATAAAAATAAAAATTTACGAGAAATATAACATTATGACTTTGATTGGTAACTTAAAATGTATATTTAAAGTCATATCATAGGTTTTGCTGACAACTCCCATATTTATCAAACTATATTGTTATACATAAAACACTTGGTGATGCGACACCCATTCCACAGAAGCAATCAACCTGGTAGTTAGCAGAGTACTCGACCATTTAAATAATTTTACTAATTGTAAAAAACAAATTACAAGTCACATGCAACAATATTTTTTTTTGTATGAAAATTGTAATATTTACAAAATTATACATTACATACGTAAAAAATTACACTTAACATGTGGCAATTCAAAATTGACTTATTTAACACTACTAAATACTGAATTGTAATAAAAAATATATTTTATTTCTAGTTTTAGTCCAATTATGACAGATTTTACCAAGTCAGAAAACTTTATAATGTGATTATTAATTATTCATTGTATAGTAATACATATTTAGAAATGGAATATATTTGTAAAAAAAACAGGGAGTTTCTAAACTTTGAATGAACTTTTCATTAACAATTTTGATAATTGCAAGTTTATGTACTTTGATACATATGGGTATCTTTTATTAAACAGTACTTATCATACAATTTAATAATTATCTTACTTGTTTGCCAAGGTAGTGTATTTTAACATTAATATAATCATCTTGATGTTGTTCAAAGCATGTCCTAGAAAAATTAATATGAATCAAGAAAATAAATAAGCTATATTTTTAACATTACATTTACAATCTGTTTGACTTGGAATGAACAAAGAAAAACTTTTTGAAACATTTTAATCTTTGGTGTAACTTAATTTTTTTTATATCCATAACGAATTTATAATTTTTTTAAAATTGATGTGAGCTAGATTTCCTTTTTGTCATTTAGGGCAACACAGTATTTTAAAAATTTAATAGTCCGTATGGTTTTAAAATTATGTTTATCATAAGATTGATTAGTTTTCTCCTTTCTAAGAAGATTTATTTATATGAAAATGTCAAAAAATTTGAAGTGAAAGAGTTCAAGTTTAATTTAACTACTTCAAAAATATGTCAGCGGACACTATGAAAATAATTATTAACAATGTTTTCTGCATAAATCAATGACAGTAGTAGATGTAAAATGTTAGCATTATTATGTATTATGGTGCATATGCAATTATTTAAAAACACCAGTATGATATTAAAGCTGCCTTAAGCTTATACAATGTATGCTTTTCATGTAAATAGTACCTTTTTAAATATATGAAGTCATATACACATCCTGATAGCTTGGCCAGCAAATCGGGGAACGATAAAACAGCGTTAAATTAGAAAATTATGTTGTGTACTATGATTGTAGTTACAGTAAACTGTTTGATAAATTTTCGGATATTTACAAGTACATTTGTTATGACCTTATCAAAATATTTACGTCCAATTTGTATTATTAGATGTGTAAAAACTCGTCATTTATATTTAAAACATGCCTATTAAATCCTGTTCATTTAATAGCGTCATCTAGTTGCTTGCAAATAATGGCAGGCGACTATTATAGTGAAGAAAAATAATCACAAATTTAATGTAGCACGGAAATGTAGCGTATCAAAATGTTTTGTCAAATTGTAAGTATGTTTTACTCAAAAACGGTTTCTATGTAAATAAAACAAATAATTATCCTGTAACACAATTTGCTGGCCAGATAAACATAAAAATATTATCTACATAATATTAGCACAGTTGATGACGCGAGTGTGCAGCGAGTGAAGTATCTCTTATTTAATACCACTTAATTCGTTCAATGGGAGATTGTCGACATTACTATGGACTTAAATGAAATTTTATGTACTTAATTTAATAATTTATTGTGTAACCTAATTAAATAATAGCGAAATGCATTTAAAGTTTAATAAGTTTGCTTTATACAGCCTTATCATTTGAGATTAATCGAACGAGTTGGTTGACAACCAAAGAAACACATTTTTATACAACTTTTGCAAAGATATTTATTAGTCTTAAAATATGGTACATCAATAGAAAGTATTAAAAGAAATATCATGACATACAACTCGAATATTATAATTATCTTGTACCACATCCATTAATAACCGAAAGCTACTGTTGTTAATTCCCTAAATTCTGAAAAGGTGTTCTTTTGATAAAAACAGTGCATTGATAATGTCTGTTAATATGTAAACTAATTATAAAGCTTTAACTTTTGTAAGTGTGTTTGTCTTATTATTTATTTATTTGATATTGATGTTTAACTTACATTAAGTATAGTAATTGCTGCACCCACTAAGTACCTTTATAGCCATAATGACCTTTTAAAATTACTACTTTAATTAAAACATTTTTTTTCTTTTTCTCACAATTTTGACTACATTCTGAGACTACTGATTCCCATAATGAACATTTAAATCTTATTTAATATAAATAAAAAAAATATTGAATTCAAGTTTGTCAATGCATAAATATACACATGCAGATGATAAGATTAAGATGGCATTTTTGAGATAATTTTTGTATAGTTTTGAATGATTATCACCAGGTGGCATATAGATCGCAAATTTTCTAATCTTGTGTTTAATACATAACATTAACATTGGAAAAATTCAATATGGGAAATGGTATTTGCAGATCGAAAGATCTATATTTCTTTATTTTTCCAAATAAATATATAATAATGCTGCTTTAAAAAGAGAAAAGGAATGCAAATGTGTCAAGCATAGTGATAGTTCATTGCTATCACCAAGTACCACTCTACTTCACATTTCACTACAAGTTAGTGCTTATTTCATTTATTTTTCAAAATTATATCCAAGTTACATTCCAGAGCCTCAAATTAGTTTTGGTGGAATTGTAAATATTGAAGATTGAAATAATATAATAGCCTCTTTGATAGCATAGTGTAAAACAATCTGCTTGCATTTATACATATTTGTGTATGAATATAGTGTTAAATATCATGAAAGCATTCCATTATACTTGTATTAGTTTTCCCTTATGAGTTATTTATAAATTATTATTTATTAATATGTAATGTATTCCATTTTTTAATTTAAAACAGTATTTATAGGTGTTAAGACTGACAAGATTATGTATTAAAATGCTAAGTATTACATAGTATATCATATATTATAGTATTGCTGACAAGTCATATTATGATAATTCATTTCTGCTACTTTGTCATGATGTATAATTTATATCTTGATAAAGATTTAAGATGTCACATATTTAACAGCAATATGTAGGTAATACCAATATTAATCCACAGACTTAAGAAATTTAACCAAAATTTTATATGTATAACATTCAAAATAAAGTTCTATAACTTTCCACTGAGTTTCATTTAACATTATTTTGGTTAAAATACTTGTAACATTTCCAATTGTTTCACACATTAATATTTATATACATAATTAGGATTTTGGTAGCTTATACATGCCACCTTGTAAAACAAGCTGATGGATTCTAACTTTGGTATCCAAGAAATGACGAAGCTCTTGCAGACTGCATTCAGTACCTGGAGCTTGCGATGCAAACATTTTTAGCATTTGGTGTATACGATCTAATGGTAATGAATCCAAGTTTGTTAACATACCAACAATGTATGACCAAAACACTTGAAGTTCCCCTTCTCGTTGATCATGTGCAGAAGCCATTACACTTTCAGACTCCTCATCTTCACAGATCATTTCTTGTACTTGATTCGTTGCAACATTTGTTTTATTTGCATCAGTACTATCTACCAGTATATAATAATCTGCAGTTCGCTCAGCAACCAAGCCAAGCGACTGCCAGTATGTTATTTTTCTCCGTAAAACTGTTATGGGAACTTTCATAACTTGATGTAGTTCATCTAATGACCATTCAGGTTTATTTTGAAAATGCATTATCAATGTAGCATTGAATGGCGAAACTGTTAGGTCTAATTTCTTGTCTCCTATCTCTATTTCTATGTTAACATTACCTAAGTGTGGTTTCCAATTCAAAGTTCTATTACCTTTCAATGCTTCAAATGCCCTTGTATATGCCTCTAAATGTTTTTTTATTTGTTCCGGCAATTCTAAGCTTTCATCTTTAAATGGTGGCCAAAATTGTGCAGACAATATCATTGCATTTGAAGTGAATTTTTTATTCAATTCCCCAACATTTTTATCCTGATGTATTAAAGCATTAATTCTTTTAGAGTCTGAAATGTCTTTAAGCATCACTTCACAAAAATGTAGTTGTGACTCTCCAAATTTAAGCTTCAAAAGTTCTAAATATCTGATTTCCTTTTCTGTATTTATTACACTCTGTGCCAATAGTCTATCTGCCAATAATGTCCTATACTCATTCACAAACAGTTCCTTACTGCCATAAACATTGACCAGCATTGATATAATGTCATTGGATTTCCTGTCATTAGAATTAATTTTTGGATCGGCATCCACGGGATCTGGATTCCAGTCATCCCAAGCTTCTTCCTTTTCAACTTCCTCATCCGTTTCAGCCGCAAACTTAGCTAGCTCTTCTGCCAACTCACTACCAGCCCCTTCTTCTGTAAGACTACTAACGACACTTCGAACAGTATCTTCTCTGTTCCTTAAATAGCAACGAACTGGCTTAGTCACAGTTTCAAGTATAATTCCGGATGGATCTAAATGTCTCAGTGCTCGTATGGTAGAAATATAAGCAGTTAAAATGTCAGGAGTATTTACACCAGGGTGTAATAGTCGTGTTTCCAGAGCAGTTTGCAATTTTTTACACAGAGTCGACCTTAAATCTGTTTTGTCCAAACATAATTTAATATCTTCAACTGCTGGCTTTGAATCTGGGTATTCAATTATGATGTTAAAAAGTTGATCTATTTGTAGTTTTGTATAACTGTGATACAAGTAATAACTGACTTTTTGTTTAAATTTAGTGATAGCATTTTGAATATTTTTATCATCTGGTGGTGGTTTGGATGAGCCCGCACAATATATCCTTGTGAGCCAAGACATGACAGTTGTCTCGAGCCAGTGTTCTAGAAAGCTTATGTGAGAGACATAAAAATTGCCTGTGCAAATTTTCTGTATATGACTTTCGATTCTCGTTTGTATAAAATTAGTAAGGACCTGACCTGATAACCGCTCAAGTAGTTGCAATTCCATAAGCTTCCTATTTGTTTCATAAAACACCTTCACAATGTACGCACAATTGCAGTCTGAATATTCATTTTTACATCCTGAACACATCACATCTTCACTCATTTCAGAGTTCTCATATTCATTATCAAAGACATTAAAAGATACTTTATAAAAATGTGTAATAATAATGTGGAAATCTAAAGGTAACTGTGATAATAATGTGGCGCGTAATAATTGTTTAAAGCCCTGCAGGACATCTCTCTCACCATAGACTGTCTTGTTGTCACAACAACTATTGTTGAGTATTATCAGCCTTGAAAGTATGCTTGAAAAACTTGTTACTGCGTCATACAGATCATTAACCGCAGATTTAAATAATTGAAATCCCTTTATTTCTTCATCCAGCTTAGTAAACTTTGACCAAAACGAGGGCGTCACATGTTGTCGTAGATATTTCTCAATGTTAATTAGAATTAGATCACGAATTCTGATTTGTACCCCTAAGCTTTCAATTAATTGCTGAATTTCATCATATTCTTCTCTAGTACAGTCACTATAAATCGTGTCGTTAAGTATAGGAAATGCATAGTTAATTTTATTCCAATACACATTCCTTTCACCCTTTGTAGACATACTGACTTCGTAAACCAAGCTTTAATTATACTCTACAAAAAGTTTTAATAATTTAGTCATAAAGTAATACCAGACTTATTCGTACCAGTGTAATTAATTTTATTTTGGATTTTTAAATAATACACTATTGCAACAGGCAGTTAATAATTTTGGCGTAACACTGACATCTTATTGTCAAAGTCAATGTCATTGTTAACGAACTACTATACATTGCCATAGAATATAACATAGATCATAGTCAATTCCAAACGACTAGACTAGGACATATAATAAATTACACTACTGCAATATTTTTTCTGATTGACTAGATTTTTCTACATATGCTATTAGTATGCAGATCTTTGTTGAATGAAACTTATATTTTGAATATCGTTGAGCGGCTAGTCGCAGGTAACCTACACTCTCCAACATTAGCAGCATGAACTTTTTAGTACGATTTTCTTCTATTGTCGTCACAGGGCCGATTTTTCAATCCTTACATAAAACGTTAGATAACTACCAAGCGAATAAAGTTATTTGGCTATTTATTTGTCGAATAAATGATCATCTATTTTTCAATTGTTTTTTATTCCACGAATAACTATTCGACCGATTTGATCGACAGATATATTTGTTTGTCAATACACTTTTTCTTCATGAAAGATTTTTTTTTGTCTGTTTTAAAGCATTGTCTTACCTTTATCCACAATAATTGGAGTTGATATTTTATTCCCCTGTAATTATATAACTATTATAAGGTGCTATAATATAGGTTGCATTGGGATAATTCCGATAGAAATTTATATGAGATGAGCAAAGGTTTATGTTTCGGTTAATTATTCAAATTTATTTTATATTAGTTCCCATAATTATTTTACCTCTATCGACTCAATAAAACGATTTATTATTAATATTAATTAGAATCTTAAACACCTTATTGGGTTCTATAAATTAAAATTTTGAAATGCAAAGTAATATATTTTGGGCGTAGGGGATATTACGAACTACATTGAAGCAATTCCGAAACTATTTTCTCTATGCTCTTTTTGCACTTTGACCGTAGGTTTAAATTTCTTTTTTAATCGTAATTATCCCTCGCATAAAATATAATCAATTTTGTTAATGGTATTGCTGATCTTATTTTTTACAACATTCTTACTTCGGAATTATCCCAAAAAAGTCTAAGGTTCTCAACATTTTAGTTAAGTGCTAATAAATATGAATGATAAAAACTAGGTGAAGATTTGCTTGCAAGGAAGCTGAGCGAAACGAAGAGAACTAATAAGGAATAGCAATGTGGCGTTCCCATATTCCCTTGTTTTCAGTATTATCCGCTGGGGAATATACCCAGTAAGTTTCGAATATTATCGGGAACGTTACCGGGAATATTCCTACTTTTCCAGGCATGGCACACTGCTAACAAGGAGTACCTAGAGCGGTGATGTACATTCCACTCGACGAAAGACGTCCACAACTGGACAAAAGTCATACGTATACCTAGGTACACAATATACGGAAAAATGAAAATATAATGAGTAATATGCAACGAATTTACTATAAAGTCGCGTAAAAACTCCCATTTAGGACGACGCTATGAAATACGTGTACATTTAATTAAGACAGCCATGGTTTTCTCAGTTTGAGATCCAGTGCTAATTGGTAGAAAAAGCTATGCGGGGTTATTAGGAAATTTGTTTATATCGAAATTACCCCTCTGGGATAATTCCGAAAAATAAAAAAATCCACAGCTATAACGTTGTGTTTCTGTCAAACAGTCACAAAAAACGTTAGTCTATCATAAAAACGAACAAAATTTTAAATAACCTATCATAATTTCGAGAAACGTGTTTGAGGAAACCTGACACTGTGCAAGTATCGTTGACACATATAAGGTACTCTGTGGTTGACACTACTGGCTCACGACAAATGACGCGGGCAGGATAATTAAGATCGCAATTACACCAATGTTTCCAATAAAAGAATACTGCTAACGATTACTCGATATTTTGAATTATCGGAATATACCCATTATCGGAATTATCCCAATGCACCTTAATAGTTTATCTTAATACTTAAATATTATTGTCACCATAATTCAGGATGACTAAATCAATGACATGTCTAAGAAATTCTTCTTTTTAGTCGGTTTCTTCATTGCTGAAGGTCGTGCCCGTTTTGATAATTCTTGGTGGCCGAGCTCACGAGGTGCTTCCATGCCACCCTGTCTTCTGCCTTCCTGAGAGCCTCGGTGACTGTAATGTCCACAATCGTTTTTACAGTGTCCGACCAACAGATAGGTAATCGGCCTCTAGGTCTTTTTCCGTCTACTTTGCCCACCACAATCGGTTTATCAAAGTTGTCTACGTGCTATGTGGCCAAAGTAGGAGAGTACTCGTTGGTAGCATATTGTGGAGAGATTAAAACCAGACTCTCCTAAGAACTTAACTTATTATTTTAACTTTCTTACTTTAGAATTATTATGGTAACAAGTATTACAAACTACGTCCATAAATAAACCAAAGCAGAATGAACCATCAAACACTTTGCGTTGTTCACCCTGTAAAATTTGTTGTAGCAGTTAATATCATATATCTCTGAGGTACAAATATATATGGATAAAAAAGTGTAGTGATTCTACTGCTGTTATATATTTTTTATTAGTATAGTTAACATAAATTAGCATCATAATATACGTAGACCGAAGCAGTAAGGAATAAAAAATTTGCTACATTACACTAATGCTATGAAGCAAATTAATTCAATACACCTTGTTTTCACACGAAGGATCTAAAAACAACATACACAAATGGTTTTTTTTTTGATTTATAATAGTGGCAATATAAATGACCAAAACAAATTAGACCTAGGGATTTTCTGAGGTCTTTAAAACATGACAATTAAAACCCACTGACCACAAAGCAATTGCATTTTCAACTTCAAATGAATGAAATATTTCAGAATGGTATTAACAATAATTTAACTTAAATAGAATGTATGTAAATGATTCCTACATCAAAATAAATAAATAGTCACATAATTATCCTCATTGTTTTTATGTAATGGTTGGCATAAACATAAAAAATATAACTCATAACATACATTTTTTTCAACACAAATGTCTGCCCCCACTGGGAATTAAACCTAGAACCCTTCACTCAACAAGCAGGTTCACTAACAAATGGGCTACACAATAAGCATTGCATGCCTGAACCTAAAAATAAAACTAGAAACAACAAATTGAACAAATATTTGTTTTGTTTAACTTCATGCTTCATACACTTCGTAGCTGTTAGAGGTTCCAAGAAACGGCGACGCAGTAATTAAAAATTTCCACATTTATTATTTAAAATTTTAATATAAACGTCAAAAAAAGTTAAATCATCTGCCGAATCAGTGATTATGATTATCGTAATCTTATTCTAATGAATAGGTTCTGGCTGTTGGGTGAGTAGTAATCCAAATCTTTTCTTAATAGTTATTCTCTGTCTGGAATATTTGTCTTCGGGGGAAAAACGTGCTGAAAACATAACCAACAATTAATTTAAACGTCAAAGATGCAAGGCTGAGATATTATGTACACAGAAAATATTTATACAGACCTGGGTGCGCTGACAGTGTAGGTTTACCATCGGGATCCATAGTCTGAAAGAAATCAGTAAATTGATAGTAAATAAATTGAAATAAACTGCACAAAACTTTTTCGTTTTGAGCAAGAGTAAAAATACTTACCGATAAAGTATATTGTCTCTCACCATTTTTATTCATATAATATCGCAAATACATTTTGGTTTAGGTTCTATCGAATATTAAATTACAAAACAAATAAAACTACAAACAGTTGCTAACGTAATATTTTCGTTTGGTAATCACAGATTACTATAATTGTAGCTAGAATAATGTTATGACTACAAAGCAACAGACTAGTATACTTTTATCTATGGTAACAGACTAGTTTGTTAGAAGAGGGGCCTTATCATCCGAAAGTACCCTAACCGGATCCGATATCGCTGAGCCCGTACATCCGAACCACCACGTCGTGGGAGTGTAAAATATGCGCATCAGCATTTCCATACGTGGGAACATCATTCAGAGTTCTAACATTGTCTCTGGATCACTACTTTATAATTAATTTGTAATAATTCAAATTCTAACATTCAGTTTTGAATTAAATAGTTTGAGATTTCGGTCTTTCTATTCCTCACTGCAGTCGTATGTATATAATTAGTTAGACTACCAAAACAACACAGAATTATTAAAGATAAAACGTATCAATATCAAAGTTAGTATATGACAAACCGAAGTTAGGGCTGTTCGATAATCATCGATATATCGAAAATACCAATGTTTACTATTCAAGGCATCGAATGGAGCTGGCGTGATGGACATTTTTTGAATGATATTGTTTAATATATTGCAATAAGTACTGAATTTTCTTAATATAGATATAATAAATGTATTTTTTTCCTTACTCATACAGCTTATATAAACTATTTAAATGTTTAATTTCATGAGGTAATGATTATAATTTATTAGGTGTTTGAATAAACAAAAAGTTAAAACACTATGAAATGTAAAGATTTTTTTCACCTATTTTATAAGTCATTGCTTCCTAGTACAATCCCTCCTAATGGTATGTGGCGAATTATCCTTAGATTAAGAAATCCAGTCGATCTAGGCCTAGAATAATCCAGTTCATCATTGTTTGCTACTATTTACTCTCACTGTCATGGAGTGGAAACATCAATGCGGGCAAAGCAAACCATTTCAATCCTTCGCAGTATGCATTGTAAGTGGTGGATTAAAACATGTCGGTTGTACCGGCGAGATGTTTACGACATATTTATTGAATTGAAACTTGCTAATATAATTAAAGTAATGACCACCGTTGATAATACAGATACGTAAAACGGATGCTAACTGTATGAACCTTTGTTTTATACTGTCTAGTACAGTTTATATATCTTTGCTTTTTAAAAGTGACAATGACATTGACAAAATAAACAACAATTTTTTTTTGTTCTAAGAAAGAAAGAACACAACAACAATCTGTCTTCCAATTCGCCCGCCCGCTTGCGGGCAGGTGCGTGGGCTTTTCGGATCCCAAGGATCACCCTTTTTACCCGGGCTGAAGCTCGGGAGAACAAGTGTCTCCCGGTGTGTGAGGGGAAGACCCCGCCGTTGGGCAGGCGTCCTAAAATCCATCAACCGTGCCGAATTCGTAGCCAGACGGCCTACCAGATGGGCGGGGGGTTAGTCCGACTGAATGAGCTCCCGCGGAAACGGGAACCCCTCCGGTGGTCTCGCATGGAGGGGTGCGACCCCCTGAAGTGCCACGTGCGGCCCGTTGTCGGCTCGGTCGTACATCGACCGCGCCAACCGGACCACATAGTCCTCTAGGGACTGCACTCGGAGATCGCGCGCTATGACGTTGTTAAGAAAGAAAGACAACAACAACAACACAGACTCATCCTGCCACTGCCCTTATTGGCCTGTGACGGGGAATTACGGGTCTCAGGGGTCACCCTTTTACCCGGGCGTGGACTCGGGAGAACGAGAGTCTCCCGATGGAGGGGGGGGGACCCCGCTGTTTAGCGGGGAATCCTATTCCGTAAGGCTCGCCAGGTCGCAGCCAACAGCTCCCCAGATGGGCGGGGAGCTAATCTGGCCCTAAAAGCTCCCGCGAAAGCGGGTAGCCGTCTGGAGGTCGAGCGTGAAGCGACGCGATCCCTCTTAGAGGTTCGTGTGGCCCGTTATCTGCGCGGTCGAACATCGACCTTGCCAAACGGGCCACAAATTCCTCTATCGTCACCACCTTGAAGTCACGCGCCAACACGTCGTTCCGGACGTACCGTCCCGCCCCCGTGATCGCACAAAGAGCCAGATTTTGCTGCGCCTGCAGACGCTTTCGCTGGAACCTTGATACCAACGCGTACCATGCTGGCGCCGCATAAGTCAACCGTGACCGAACGTAGGTGTAGTACACCATTCGTTTTGTCTTAAGTGAAAGCCTGGATGACAGCACCGGTCGGAGCATAGCAAGAAAGCAAGAAAGAAAGAAAGGAAAGATATCTCTTTTAAGCAACACCATATTGCGGCACATACTTCTCGAACTATTTCAGCGACTGATTCCAATCCTAAAGATGTAATGCAATTCAGCGAATGAGCACCCCGTTTCTAAATATTTGAAACAATTGATGTTTTTACAGGTTTGGCTCTTCAAAAAAGTGGAGAAACATTCGCGACGCATTTGTAAAGGCCCATAAAGCAAAGGAAAGCAAGAGCGAGTGTGCAGCAAAAAAGAAGGTTCCATGTGTGTTCTACGATAATTTTTTATTTTTAAAAGATACAGTAACCTTTAATAGCACAGATGGTAATGTTACAGTAAATAAAGATGTAAACACGGCTTTACAGAATGAAGACAATCTTCCATCACATACTCCATTGCCACCAAAGAGAAGTAAGAAAAGTAATAAAGATGATTATACTGTTGGGGTACAGTTAGTGGGAGTGTTAAATAAAAATTTAGAAACAAAGATTTTGGAAGATGACGAGGATCGCCTTTTTTTCTTGTCTATGTATAAGAAAATACCAGAAAACTTGCAAATTCAGACAAAGTGAGATATTTTAAGGCTAATTAAGAATGCTCAGCAGTTTTGCTACTATTCAAACACATCGTGGAGTGTTCGAAGGTCAAATTTGAATCGTGGACATCAAACGGCACATTATTCAAGATATAATTCCTACACCCAGCCTATTCATACATTGGATATTGAACGACCACCTTCTCAAGGTTCTACAACTAGTTCGTTGCAAAATATGGAAGTACAATCGCCATTGTCAACTTACAGTCAACAGTCTCAGAACAGTCAACACTCGTCTTACATGGATCTTTATAATTCTATAGCAGACGATAGTGAAAATCAAAATAAATAATAATAAATTAGATTATGTATTTTATTTCACTTTTTTTTATGTTAATAGCCAACAAACGAGCAGACGAGCCACGATGGTAAGTGGTCACCGTCGCCCATGGACATCAGCAAGACCAAAGGTATCACTGATGGGTTGTCGGCCAGGAAATGAGAAGAAGGTTAGAAAGCAAGTACTAGCTCTCAAACCCCCAGCTGGAACACGACCAGTCGTTTGGCGGCTGACTCAAGCAGGAGGGTGGTAGCTAGCCAGGCAGGCTTCACGGAAAGATAATAATACCACTAATAATATTAATGACTTAATAATAATACTGATAATATAATCCTTATGCGAAGCCCTACCACCAAGCAGGCTGGCTTCTGTCGCCTCTTACGACACCCTGTTCTGCCAGCATGGGATTGGGGGGAGTATTCTAAGCCGCCCCAATACGGCTAAACTTACCAAACAAACGAGCAGACGAGCCACCTGATGGTAAGTGGTCACCGTCGCCCATGGATATCAGCAAGATCAAAGGTATAACTGATGCGTTGTCGGCCAGGAAATGAGAAGGTAAGAAAGTAAGTTGGTCTTAAATTTGGATTTGAATGTGAAATCGAGTTGGTAAGTGCGGCTCTACTCCATCGATCCGCACTTTGCAAAATATAAGGTAACAGCAGAATGCAAATACTCGCGTGCATAGATAGATAGCTCGATAGAATGAAGTAAGTTTGTAGGTGCTCTATAATTAGATCGGTGGTTGCTTGTGGGAAAATTTCTTGACCCATACTCTGCAATGTGATGCTGTATTGCTGTAGTATTTCATAAAAATATTGTTATATTATAAGGCTAGTACAAACTTACTGTTTACTGCAAATTGAAATATCTTCCCGCATTCAGCATTTCTTTCGGTTCTTACATCTAGGTCATGGGTAATATCTAGTTAATTCTGGTTGTTATCTAGAAAGGAACGACCCGAATCACTTAATGTTATTCTAAATAATGCACAAAATAAATACGACCGTATAGCACATGCTATGATTTAGTCCTTGAAACGTAACCAATTATTGAAAATTCTTGCATTGCTAGTGACCACAAATATATTCATAATTGGTTGTAAGAGAGAGCCTAACCTTGAGTTCAAGCCAATTTTTCCTGCTTGTAGTACGTCTATTGGATAACTGAGTGAGGAAATTTTCCTTTGATTGAAGTTCACAGAACAGCTATTTCATGTCTACGATACTTTTGCGTGATGATTTGATTAGTTTGAAATTACTTCTAAGAAATAATATTAACTATGAAGGGTTTTAGTTTTTGTTTGTTTTGGGTACATAGTTGGAGAACCAGTAAAGGATTGGTTCACCACTTTCTTCGTGGACAACAACCTGTTGAGAACGGTCTTACGTGCAGGATGAATTTTGTACTATAATTATATTATTTATACTATAACTTTGCCCTCCATAGTATATATTATCCTCATATAACGGTAGTACGCTAAAGTATTATAATTTAAAATTTGCTTCCGATTGCTTATTTTTACCTCATATGTATATTTAGACTGTATATCCTAATTCTGATATTTTGATTTTTTCTGTGTCGATGAACGGGGATTTCCGATTAACCTCCGCATATTGCAATATACTTTTTTGTATGACAAACAAGTGAGACAAAATATTTCCACATCCGTACATCTTTCTCATTTCTTCCATTTTTATTCAAATTCAAAATATTAATTATCGTAAGGAAGATGTTGTGTAAAATAATACATGTTTAGTGTTTTAATTATAGAAAGTGACACGATCAATGCAACATCGCATTTAATGTTTCAGACCATTTAGGCAAAGTTTTAAAATAATACATACTGGACTTTAAAATAATGAAAGAGATGAATTTTGGCATTGGCAACACAATCCCTATGTCTCATGCTGCTTCAGAGACAGTTAACAAAAGGGAATTGTACTGATTTTATACCTACTGACGATTTTATGTTAGTAAGATTAAATGCAAAGGACGAAAATAGAACTAATATTCCAATACTGATAAACTTAGAAGAAGAGAAAATTTTGCCTAAACTGGTATTGATTTTAACGACTACTATGTTTACTTAAAAATAATTAAAGTGTACTATATTGTTTTTTCAAATTTTTATATTTTAATTTTTTGTACTATCGTTTTTACCATATCTAAATCCAACCCTGCTTATGTAGTTTTATTGATGTTCTTTAGGATTAAGATCAACCAGACGAATTTCAGCCATTCGTCAACTTGCATGCAGAGGCATGCGAGTGCTATAATACAGAGTAACTTTAAAAAAGGGTCATATCATTTTATACCAACGAATTGATTGTTTGTTATCAGCTCATTTTTGCCGTTTAAAAAGCACTTTTCTGGAGCCCTTTCTGGAATAGTATGCATTATCTTTACCAGTGTATTACATAACAAATTACCGGTCCTGCATATTATTTCATAGTAAGTTAACCTTGCCAGATAAAGTATGTTAAATATTCCAGTTGGATAACTTGATACTATTACATTGGACTTATTTGGAAAGTGTCTTTGAAAGCAACAAAAGTGTTTTCATAGCAGTATATTCATAGCCAATCCACAATACAAGAAGTAAACAATTATAATCTTCAAACGGTATTCTCACGGAAGTTATGCTATAAATAGTCGCAATTGTATATACTCACAGAGTACATATACACTACACACTTTGCGTAACTTAACTTCGGTAGTGTTCTGCTTAATCAATTAAGCTCTATCGAAAATTACTCAAATTGGTGTTTTTTTGTGTTTTGTTTTTTTGTGAGTGTTCAACATACGAATCATACGTCAATACGTCCTGTGTGTAATGTTTTAGGTATATCAATTTATTCAAGACTATACGCCGAAAGTGGGTGGCGAACTTGAATTAGTGGCGGGCGATCTTATCGAGGAGAAACAGTTTGACAACTTGCCTGACGGTTGGGTGCAGGGCACTTCTTGGCTCACAGGTATGTAATTTAAGTTTTTAATCTATGCGTTACATATATAACGTTGTGTGACTATTTCATCGTTAAACAGTGATGCGTCGTCTATATGAATTAAATTATGAAATCTTTCATTAAATATATTTTCAAAGTGGAATTGAAATTTAGAGGTTAGCGAAACCTTGACATATTGGAGACAGTGATTATTACAATTTTTAAATTTAAATATTATTTCGGTTACATAATCTGGATTTTTATAGTTTTACACGTTCAATCAAATACTACTAGATACTTGTAATAGAGCTCTTAAGTATTCAGACTCTTTGTTGAAGATAGCATAACTATTGTTGTAAGTAGGTAATCAGTAGTAAGTACCTATACTTAAAGAATAAAGATGTTTGTCGTCATCATTTTGCTATCTTTGTTATATTATGGTAAGTACTTGACATTGACCTTGTCAGTTTAGTAGATAGCAGTTTTTACATACTAGATTTTTGTTCTTCGTCGATGACAAAATTTACAATTTCTTGACGAAATCTTGCCTTGTTTTGAGGAAATGTTAAAATGATTTAATGTTTTTGTACATTTAAAGCTTCCCTGTAATTAGTTTGTCTAAGAATAATGTTATTTGAACGGAATGTAATTCTTCCTATTTTCTTCTAATGGTAGTCATTTAGCTTGTGGGTCAATTTACTTATGATACGACATTAATGGTAAAATTCACATTTTAATTTAATGAATGCTCAACTTCTGCGGGGCCGAATCCTTGTTTTATCATTCTTGAATCCCGGTGTGTTATCGAGTTTTGGTTGTTTGTGATATACATAGATATGTAAATATTCGTGTCATTCCAGTCCATAAATACTAGATTGAAGTTGTAAATGTGTACGGATTTATGTTGTGTTGAACTCTCAAAACTACAGGCATTATACTGGAAACGTAAGGTAAACAATGTCTATAATAACTCCTGCTGCGTTTGTTCTGTATCAGGGTCTTGGCACTCAGTACATTGCATCTGTTCTATTGTTAAAATTGTAAGATCAATTTGCGTTAGATGGCTCTGTAGACATGTTAAGTTTTAATTTTTAAAATCTATTTCAAAATATTTATTTATTGTAAAACAATATTTAAAATGAATAAGATTTTTTAAAGTGTTTAAATAATATAAAAATATATATAAATAGATTGTATAGCGTTCCTTACTTTTTATAATAAGTGCGTGGAACGAAAATGCGTCTTATTTAATCTGTTGACAGCATTGATTTGTCAAACTCTACAACCAATTCTGTCAAAATCAATTCATTCCTATTCCGTTTGTGTTTCGTGAATGTGCTCCGTTGCGATTTTTGGTGATATTTTTAACTACTTGGCGCTCTCCTGGACTGTGATAACTGTTTTATATTTGACCCTCGCAAACGACTGGACTCCGCTTTTCTCACGCTTTGGGATTTTGTTGCTTATGAATATGGCTGGTTCGTTTAGAAGTTGTTGTGTTTCAAATTGTGGTAAAACTCGTAAGTATATTATTGTAATTGCATTTTTTTTTAAGATTTCACTTTTTACGCTTTACTTATAGTGTCAGAATTAAAGTAAATCCTTCGCGGATCGCAATGATTAATATCAATTAGGCATCTACGATGCTCATGCGAAATATTGGCATGGTCTTTTTTTGCCTTACTAACTTACAAAACTAAACATTTTCCAATGTCTATCTCAACCAAATTGTAGGTGGTCCAAGTTGAAAAGCAAGTGTGGTCTAGCCTCTACCAGTCTACCTTCAGTTTCCCTCTTATAAATGATTATAAAAATAGCCAATATTTATAAATACACTCATGGACAAAATTAGAGGAATGCAAAAAAAAGGTTTAATATCTCGTGTTATAATTATCGTGCGTACTGGCCACATACATTAATATACTCTATGAAAATAAAAAAGTTTTGAAATGTTCCTTTAGTACATGTTAGAATCATTTTGTTCTGCTGAAATAGAAGGATGACTACAAGGACTTCTCTAAACATATATAGTAATTCTTTTTTGTATATTATGCAGGTATTGACAATGTAGTTTTGCATGCATTTCCTTATCCAAGAAAAGAAACAAAGATTTAAAATGTGGGTGAATGCAGTAGGCAGTTCCGATTCTACATTAGTAAGTTTAAATTTTTTTATCAGTTATTGCCAATTCAGTTTATGAATATGTAATGTGAATGTGTTAGGTTATTAAATAAAATTTTCCTTTATGTACTTAAACTTGATGCAAGTTCTGATTGGGACATATAAATTAAGTTTTTAATGATTGAATTGGGTAATCTCAACCTCAACCTCTGTAGCTCTCCCTGTTCACTCTTTTTCTATGGCTTCAACCACTAGATTTAATTACATAAAATAATTTTACTTACAGGGTCTCAAGTAGAAAGATTGGTATTGAGAGACATAAAAAATACTGTTTCAAATGATGTAGAAGGCCCTGTCCCCTCTACATAAAAAATTATATTAAAGAAACTAATTTGGAACCTCTCATCACCTCTACATATTCAGGTATAAATAATTTTTATATTTATTATGAGTTTTATGTAATTCTGGAGTGATGAAAATTATTCACAATTCAATACCTCTTATTAGCAAAGAAGTTCACCATTAGCATCAGATTGGATCGTGTTGATGGTTAGACACTGCCTTATTATATTTACATAGTACTGTACCTTAAGCTTTATTTTTCTTGAAATTTCAGATGTAACTTATGTAACTTATTTTCAGATGTAACAGATATAATGCCAAAATATAACAAGAGAATAGTTTTTAACTAGGCGGAAAAAAAAAAATTGAAATATTGTAGCACCTATCATGATCGAGTCGTCTAATCGTATCCCAAGGGTACGTCGTGTCCCCGCTCGCCTACTCGATTAGCGCAACACTAAAGTGACAGCACATCCCTAATCCTAAGCTGTTGAAAGGTTTTCATGTGACGTACGCGGCACGAATGCGAGTTGAGCGTGTTTTAGTATTTGTCTTAAATACCGGGACTTCTGCGCGACCCGAGCAAAGTTCTGTTATTAATTATTTGTTTCGTGACCTAAATACACCAATTATTTTGTGATATAGTATTTCAAATCAACCATCCTTATTCCAAGACTGTAATATATTGTTTTAAATGTGTGATAAACAAATGTGTTTTATTTGATTACATTTTTAAATCATGTCTTGCAACGGAAAAGATAGAATTTAACAATTCCCGCTGTGGTCCTTTGCCCCTTGTCAATAAATTTAGATGATCACGATAAAATTAACAAATTACAATTGAAATATTGTAATTAATCTATCTTGATTATATCGTGATCATCTGGGAATTAATAAAATAAAATATGAAGTATACCACTAAGCCACATTGGAATATTACTTGAGTAAATTACCGTTAGATAACGTTAGCATCATTTTATCGAGTGGCACCTCTATACCCTATATATAAGTTACTCTATGTCCTGTATCATGGCACAACACAACAACAGTCGAGCCGTTGAACGTGTTTTTAAACAAATATGAGTCAAATATTGTCAGAATTAGGACTATCCAGAAATTCTGAGTAACTTTAATAAATCAAAACATTACAATTTGTAAACTTAATTTTCCATATCGCATTTTTTGTAAAACTTATTTATAGACGTCTATTGTGTTGTACTAAATAAATAATTTTATACAATAGATAAATAATGAAGTTTCCATAAAATTAACTAATTTCTGTTAATATCATTGCACACAATACTTTCTTTGTGTTGTACGTTTATTATGACAAAGGATTTGTGCAATTTTGAGAGCTCTATAGGTCCACGTTGCTTTGCTATCGTCGATCTAGCTGTTACAGTAGATAAAATATTTTTTGTTCAGGTGCGAGTGGTCGTCTCCTGGGCGCGAATACGGCACGCACCGCCGACTCGGACGCGTGGACGTTGCATGAGGCCATACCTCTTGGGAGATTCACGACAAAAAGTGAGTAATGCCTATATTAAGAGTACAGACCCTTCGTTTTATGTGTCAGAATGAAAATACTCAACAAAAAAATATTAATATACTTCACATTTACGTGAGCGGGATAGCTGCTAAGAGTATTAGTTGGTAGGAATTTTACGTAACTCTTATAATTTTTGGCGTTTGTTACTCTATTTCTGCTTCCCAAATGTAGATGGCGTTGGAGTAGACTTAAAACATACTGCCTAATATAAGTTCTAATCCATAAATGGCAACACGTCTGCCGGTATTAATGCCGTCTGTCGTGTCAGAAAAATTTCTGTTTTTTAACACGTATGCAAATGAATAATACAACAAAATAATAATATGGCTTTCATACAAAATGGATATATATCAAACTTTTGATATATATCATAAATATCCGATATTTTGATATTAATAATAAATATCGTATATTCGAACCCTGATAATGCAAAACAGAAAAAAGATGTGCCAGCGCTATAACTACAATTGTTAGTTATTGAACTTTTGAATTATACAAAACGCAAAACAAAAATACATATGTTATATTATATAGTTGATAGTATCAGGCGTTACTTTGCGGAAATTCATTCAATCATTTATTTATCATACATGCATGTTTTCCTTTGTGGGAGGAAGGGAGGTTCTATGTATGTATAGAAGTATATACCATGATACATTGTGCTTGCGGACTGTTGCAAAGTAAATTAATACTAACTTATTACATTATACATATGTAGGAAATCGACCGATACCTGACGTTTCCAGCTCGCTAACAGTTTTAAGTTCCAATAAATAAGTATTGTTTCAAAACCCCTACTTGATATTCTGTCTCAGAGATGTCGAGCCGAGCCTCCTACCCCCACGAAGACTCAGAGATGCTCGGCCACGAGAAGTCAGAAGATTACTATAAGGAGTGGGCCAAGTATTGGACAGCTGTGCAAACCAACGGCACTGAAGGCATTATCCAAGTAACTCAGGGTAAGTTTGATTTAAACAATATACTGCGTACACAATGTAAATATTATATGCACTGTTGCAATAGTAATGGAGTTTGGTTTAAAGCAATAGTTAAAAAAAAAATAAGTTCATTTTTATAATTACATAAATCTTAGCCCTTACCTACTTGCGGTGAACGGTGTATTTTTACCAATGCCTAACAGGCCAATTTGGATAGATAACATATAATATTTTAGTTACAAGTGAGACAGGATAACAATATTGCTTTGATCTTGGAGGAAAGACTATTCATTGTGTAATATATCGCCGTGTAATATGTCGTACTCCACAATTTGAATTAATATTGTTGTAGGACCTCATATGGATTGGCAACCGGTCGACGATAGCGGTGATGGCATAGTTACATCTCAAAATAAGGTACATACTGTATGTCATTTACCATTACTTGTTACTTGCGAATGAAGTAATTTATTCGTGGAATTAATTAGTAATAAATAAAATAAACGCTTATACACTCAGGTTCTCTCAGGTCTTAGTATGGATATATTATATAAATAAGACAACACAGAAAATTAAGATCTCGGATAAAAAATCTGTCTGCTTCGAATGGCATCGAATATGAAACTCTTCGTTCACTAGATAGCGTCACTACCAACTGAGCTACATGGTCGTCTTATCTGCGATTGAATACGCTTAAATCATTTGCAGTGTAACAATTACACTTTTAATTATTAAAATTAAAAATTTATCATAGTATTACATAATGACAAGTACCTACTTATTTCACACAAAATATATTTGTGTGGTTATTAATAATTTCAGACATTTTTTTCAGGGGAACTCGAAGAGTGTCAATGGGAACAGGCGGTGGATCTTCGCCATGAGACACGGCGAGCGGGTGGACCTCACGTACGGCCAGTGGACTAGCTATTGCTTCGACCAGCAAGGCCAATACATGCGGAAGGACCTCAATATGCCGCTCAGCCTTGGCAAGAGGTGACACTTTTACATTATATGTAATATTTACGAACAGAACAAAAAGATTAAAAATAACAGAAAGTTTTACGAGTTCAAAAATTATTTTGATTTATATAGTATTACTGTGGAATAAGATTTGTTTTTAATAGACTGATAGAATTTAATACTCATCCCGAGTGCGATAATTTACATTATACGTGGTTCAACATTTGGTAGCTTATTTTATAGAGACAAACGAGCAAACGAGTGACTTAATGGTAAGTCACGCCGTTGCACACATTCAAAACATAGGGGGCGTTGCCATGACAGAACCCAATAACCCTAAATAAATTTTAATGAAATTCATGTCAAAGCCCTCGAAATGGATGCGATGGAATTTCGTTGCGATGTTTACACAAATGTGGCGGGAACTGTCACTCAAACAATATTGTAGACGAAAACGAGGTTAATGGTACCTATATATATATATATATATATGTAGCCAATATATTACTATATATATAACCAAACCAACGCGTTAATTTTGTAATTTCACTAATTAAGTATAAATATGTCGAATAAATTAATCACAATAAATAAAATTTGTTATGTTACAATACTTATTCGGATTATCGATATATATATATATATATATGTATATATAGTATAGTATATCTATAAATAAACGTCAGACACTGTAATTATATTACATTATCAATAAACTGTTAACAAAATAAAAAACATTGTTGAACGTAAGCAGAACGGGCGGTGCGGAGTCGTACGCACGCGACACGCCACTGACGCGTGTCGGTCAGCTACAGGCGCAGCTGGTGGGCGAGGGGCTGCGGCTGGCGGGAGTGTCGGTCGCACACGTGTATGCATCCGCGGCCCTGCGCTGTGTCGAGACCGCACACCATTTACTCGAAGGTACTGTTGCGTCTCTATCAGATGATAATAGCTGAGCGTGGAGGCATTGTTGTAGATGTTCCACATTCATAGCTTAGTTTTGAATCACGATTATAGTTTAGGACTACAACTGTAATTAGAAGGATTACAAAATAAAGTAAAATTCAACCAAATATCTTCTTCCTACCATGTTATGTGCTGGTTATCTTCAGATTTTAGTTTAGGCTCTATTAAGTGAACTGCCAGAAGTGATTAACAAAGTAAATAGGAATTTGATGATGTCTTATCTTTGAATCGAAAATTACTCCTTTGTTTTGACAGTAAATTCCGGTAAAAGCCAAGTCATCAGAATTGGGATTAATGGGTAAAACTGGTTGACTGGTCAGAGCTATAGTATTATATAATGTTATAACAATACACATTACGAGATTGTGTGACTATTTTTATTTTCTCTCAGAAAACACTTAAAACTTATACGTAGCTGTGTGTTAACTCCATAAAGTTTTACATCTTAGGTTTGAAGACTGATTCTTCAGTGAAGATTAAGGTGGAGCCGGGACTGTTCGAGTACAAGCAATGGTACATGGCTAAGGGCATGGCGCCTTTCATGACGCCGCGTGAGCTGCAGCTCGCTGGTTACAACGTAGATGTAAAGTTAGTTATTAATTTTTAATATTGAAATCACCATGACTTGTTGTAGGTGGTTCTGCAGTCCATTCATATTGATTTGTTGTGTTCTATATTTTACAGTTAAAACCACTTTTTAGATAAAACGCGTTATCCCTAGTTAGAACTAGTTTTTACTAAATGCCTTTGTTAAAATTAGATTTTAGGTTAGGTTAGAATGAACGAGCACATAGCGCGCGAATGGCGCTCGGAAAGGGATTCCCCCGCATTGGTGACGTCTCGCGATCAATGAGAATATGATACGATGAACTTTGAGAACAATTTTAACTGACTCACTTCGGAAAAACGCGTTTTGTCTAGTAAGAACTATTTTTAACTGATATTCAATTTTGAGCATTAGTTAATTCTAGTTTTAACAAAGGCATTGAATAAAAACTAGTAACTAGGGAAAACGCGTTCTATCTAAAAACTGGTTTTAACTGTAACATATATAACTGAGTGATATAAATTCGTGATTTCAACAATTTGCTAATGTATCAACATCTACAATTTAACACGGCATTATTTATGCGGCAAGCTATAATGGCTGTATTAAATTATGTATGAATGTAGGTGCATCATTATACTTCAGTTTTTTTTATTTTTTATACCTCGATGGCTTACAGCTTTCGACGACCAATAGGTGTGACATTACACAATATTAAACCCTCATATAATATTTGGTATGTGGTGTTTGTGATCGTGTAATTTTGGAATGACTTGATCGATTAAGTGTCTTTCTACCCACACAATATGTTGGAGATTACGCGATAGATATATAGAATTAGGTCATTTTACGTATAGTATCCACCCAAAAATAAAGTTAATGTGTAACGGAGCTCCTGGAAGAGTCGGCCGAAAACGTGTACCTGACCCGCTATTGTTCAATCGATTTCCGGGTAATAATATTGACTTTACGCGAAAGGAGTAGAAAAGTCTGAAAGACCTGGAAATCGATATAAATATCGGGCAGGGTTGACTGCGATTGTATAGGTGCAACAAAATCTGCGGAACTATTTTGGCATTTTCACGATTTTGCGTATCCTGTCATCCAACAGTATTAAATCGTACTAATTTTGTCATAAAAATTAATTATTTCGCAGCTATAAACCTTATGTGGATTTAGATGTACAGTCCAATGAAACAATCGAAGAGTATTACCAGCGGAACAGGAAAGTTATGCAAAGTGCATTGCGGGACACAGAAAATGAGGGTGAGCATTAAGTATATATATGTACATATATATATACATTTTTTTTAACTTTTTACTTTCTAGATCCCTAAATTGTTAAGAAAGAGAAACCGATGATTACATAGTGACATCTCTCTCTAGGATCAAAGTCCTTTTTCACTAGAACACCAGATAAGTGACTTAACCGTCGTATCACAGATGTTGCTATTTCGCAGATACGTTGATGTGAGATCTTCATATGTAGTACTTCAGTATCAAGGGTGATTTTATGGGTAGAAACACCTACCCTAACGACAGTCCTAAGTTTGAAGAATATTAATACAAATAAAAAGTGAAGTTTAATTAAAATTCGACCGTTTAGTACATAGTGTGCATTGCACACAAGATTGCGCTATAATATTATAATTAAGATTTTCTGCAGGCGGCAACTTAATATTCGTGGGTCACGCGGCGACACTGGACACGATGGTGGTGGCGCTGAGCCGGCTGCGGGACGGCAGTGACACCGGCGACTATCAGATTAGCAAGCACTTGCTGCGAGTGCCTTACTGTGCGCTGGCGGCCATGCGCGACTGCCCACTGCAACTTGTGCCGCCGCCTTGCCCGCCCAGCATCAACTCCAGCTCCGGACGCTTTAACTGGAAGTTACTTCAGGATTTGTGAATATGGCGTGCGGTATTACGTGGGTGAACTTATGATTCAGATGGCATGGATGAATCCTACTGACCGTTTTCGACTAAGAACCAAGTAAATATGGATATAGTGATTAAGGATTTTATATTTTCTATTTATGTATTTTAAGAATAAAGACACATAGATCTCTTTTGATAACTATTTCAAAGGCTTTCTTGACATGCACAATAAATGCCTTGAGTGGAAGATTAAATTGATTTATTTTTTTATGCTTTTTGTTTATTTGTAGTTTGTAAGATGCTGTTACATTAAGTCACATTGGAAGCTTTGATGTGTACGTATTTTGGCGAAATGGTTCGCCCCTACGTTAATTTTTCACTGATGTTTTCTACGTGTTTTTTTCTATCTGATTTGTAGTAGAGAGAAAAAATACGGCATTTATAGGTAGTACTTGTTAAATTTTTACTTTCTAACAGTGGATGGTTAACGTCAACGTTAGAATATGTAAGATTTGTGAATTTATTTCCAAAGGAGAGAAAAGAATTAAGGAATGTAATGTAATTCATAACAACGAACAGCACACAATATATAATTAGAACTATATACTATAATTGTAGGTTATATGGCCGTTTTAAAGGTGTATGTAGGACTTAATCATCTTTAATACTGCATTGTCTAGATAAATGCGAATTGTTTGTAACAAATGTGATTGTACTAATTTTCGTTTATTAAATTAAACATCAGTAAACTAACTAGTATGATTTATCTTAATTTTAAGGATTTCCAGTATTTATTCTAGTCAATTGGAGATGACAGTAATATGAGTAATTACTGCATTATATAAATCCTCACATAATCTTATGAATACTATTGACATGTGAAATCAATATGATAATAAACATAATATTAACTATTAGTTTCCCTACTTTCTCATTTCATTGCCAAATTTTATACTTGTGATAGTATAAAGTACTTTATTTAGTGTTTAAGAACTTAACACTATCTGTATATTGAGTAAGCATTCAATCTGTAATACATTAATTGTATATGATAAGTACAGGAGAAACTATATGTTTGTATTTTTACTAGTATTATTGGAAAGATACCTGAATTGAAAGTCTGCATATTATAGTAACTTATATATATTTATATAATGATGGTGTTTCTAGCAAACTGTATCAATATTATTACCTGATAGCAAGCTAGAAGTAATTCTGCAATTGTGGATAATAAATTTGTTCTATAAAAAATTGTTTTAATATTTCGTTGATATAAAATGAATAATGTTAATGTCAATTTGAACCTCCGAACATATTTAAAAAATGATTCTATTATAAATGAGTGGTTGCCAATTTTTAAGCCATATGATATGTGATGTCATTTATTATATCCAGCTATTTCTGTATAGCGGGTCTAATACTTTCGTTATTGCAGTAATTTTTCAAACAATTATCCTTACTGTACATAGAACTCATTAGCGATCCCCTACAGAGCATTGGCCTCTAATTGAGGAAGCCCAGAGCATGCTTCATCACGATACTGATTTGCGCATTAGTGCAGTTAGTTACCGGTGAGTGATTACCGGTGACTTAATGAGAATACAGACCAGTGACTTAATGCGCCCTCCGACGCACAGAAGCAAGTGGTAGCCCTAAACATACTAATGTTTAAAATTTTGTGTTTATAATTTATTTATAAACATATCAAATAATGGTACAATAAAAATCGCAAAAACACTTAATTGTAACATTTTAGACGTACAAAAATGACAAAGAATTAGTATAAAACGCATATAAATAATAAATAACCGCTCAAAAAAACATACAAGACCCGAGAACAAACACTTATCTACCCCAATCGGGAATCAATCCTTCGCTCGGCAAAGAGGCCCATTAATTACCAAGTGGACTATAAAATTGTCTAATAAACAAGCAGAGACTGACTAAGCAGATATTGAAGACTGCTTTATTCTCAACTTTAAAACGCCTTAAATCTGGGCATTGATATATCCCATAAATTGATTGAATAAGCAGTCTAGAAATACCTCCTGTCATCATAAAACAGATTTATATTTTGAAAAATTTGAAATTCCTGGAAAATTGTTTTTATCTATTTATTAGAAGATTGGAAGAATTATTTTTATGTAAGTAGCCGACAAATGAGCAGCCTAACCATCTGATGGTAAGTGGTCGTCGTTGCTCATGGACATTAATTACACCAAAGGCATTCTAATTCGTTGTCAACCAAGAAAGAAAGTACTGGCTCTCAAGCCACCCGAAAGTCGAGTCGTTTGGCAGCTGACTAGTAGGAGGGAGGTAACTATCCAGGCACGTTTTACGGAAAGATAACCATACCAGTAATAATATTAAGTATACAGTAATACCAGTAATAATATTGAATTAATAATAATATTGGCAATATAATTCTTATACACAACCCAACCACTAAGCAAGCTGGCTTCTGTCGCCTCTTACGACACTGTTCTGCCAGCATGGAATTGGGGTTACTATTCTGGGACCGCCCTAAAACGGCCAAAATGATGATAGCATTCAAACATTATGTCCACTGTATTTAAGACTTCAGAATTACTAGTATGAACTGAGATCACAAACTCATCCCTATTTTAATTAGTACCTCAGTTTCTAGAGTACAGTTATTTTACATTGGTATTTGTGTAATTCATTCTTTCAGATAAAATTTCTTCTACAATTTTTTGTATTATTCGCCTGTCTTCCAATTTAATGTCCTCGGGTTTCGTCTTGTCGTCATAAATCTTTTTATCGATAAGTCGCACGATTACCTCCTCAACAATAGATTCTATATTTTCTTTTGTACGATTGTCCGACTTGTGATCTTCAGATATAACCTTTTCTTTTTCAGTATTAATCTTATCAATTTCGCCCAACTCTTCCTCTTGCATTGCAATATATTCTTCTTCGGGTATATCGCCTCTGCCATCCAACTCCTTTTCATTACTGTCGGGTTTGACATTTGATATAATATTAATCGAAAGCTCATCAGCTATATGCTTATGGCGTTTCATTATTTCTTTCAGTTTTTCTTTAGCTGATGCTACGACTTCTTTACGAGTTTCTGATTTAATCTTTGTAATAGCTTTTTTCTTTCTTTCTTGTCTGAACAACTTTATGTCATCAATAGACTTAATCTTCTTAATTTTTTTATTTGCTTCCACTTCTACTGCAATGTCACCTTGCACATCTTCGGTCTCAACTAGAACTTCTTCGGCAGCATTTACCACTTCATCAACTCTTACAGAATCGTCTCTTAAAATAACTTCGTCTTCTATAATTTTTTCTTCCACATAAACATCTTGTTCTATTCTATCTTCTATACCAATATTTTTGGCACTTTCGTAATCACTATAATTTATTAAGATCTCTTCTGAATCCATCGACGTTTCAACCATTCCTTTAACATCTTCATTTGATAATTCGAGATCATTACTTATTACACCTTTTGGATATTCCCTAAAATCTTTTCTTTCCAAAATAAATAAAGCTGGTTTTGTCTTTATTCTCACGGGAATCATGAATTTATAATTCATTGCTATTTGGGAAAACATTTCCACGCTATCTAAAATATTGTGAGTATGCATAAACGTTTTGAGAGTTGGTGAATATTTGCTTTTAGCTTCAATTATCAAATGTGTATATGTTTGTAATTGTTCTGACTGTAAAGATTCCGTTTTATGGTATGTCCAGTGATCATGGATTTGTGTAAATCTTGTTACTCCTGTTTGTGCCGCTAAGTTGCTGATGTGAACATTGACATACGGTTCATTTTTCAATAATTTGTGAAATCTGTAAGAAATTGTTTAAATCAGGATCAATAATCATTAAAAAAAATACAGAAACAATAAAATAGCTTTCTTCAGCGAAAACTATTAAATGAATTCACCTTGTTATTGCCACTCCACCTGGATAATTTGTTATAGCAACTAAAGTTAACGCAAGAGAGAACATAACATTTGAAATTATGAGAACAAGACATCCACAATATAGTAACTCGTAAATCGGTGTTTTCTTTCGCCTTATATATCTGTAAATAGAACAAAAACATTCTGGATCAAGATCCATGTATCATTTTCAAAATAAAGATAACACTATTATGTTACTTACACATATGAGCAAACTGCTGCAGAGGACATATTGAGCAATGGAAAAACGTAAATAATAAATCTGAGCTCCTTATGTGGTAAAAAGGAGAACAATAGAACATATATAAAGGCTGGAGACACAATAGGTATTAGCCGCTTCTCTAAGTAGAGTCCTATGGGGATAAATATTAGACTTGGACCAAGACCCCTAGGAAGTGCAGAGTAGAAGTACCACAGAAATGGTGAAGTCTGTATTATTGAGTTAAGAATATATGGCATTTATGTTTTATTATACATTGTAATTTTTCAACGTTGATGTAGAGATACTCGTATTTTATAGATAGGAATGTCAGATAAACTGAAGACGCCACTGAAATGACTCATTCCTATATTTCTCTATGATTATGGGATACAAAACGTCTTAAAATTTGCAATTTGGTCATAATGTTTGCAGATCGAATCGAAATTATTTATTTATAACTTACTAGCTGTGCCCGCGACTTCGTCCGCGTGGAATTTAATAAATAAGTTATTTAGTAGAAATAAAAGTAGCCTAATTTACTCCTTATTACATCAGCTACCTGCCAGTGAAAGTCCCGTTAAAATCGGTCCAGCCGTGTCAAATAGTAGCCGGAACAAACAGACAGACAGACAGACAGACAAAAATTGTAAAAAAAAATATTTTGGTACATGTACTATATATACATTCACATGCATGTAGTAAAAAACGGTTATTTTAATATTACAAACAGACACTCCAATTTTATTTATTAGTATAGAGTATAGATAATTGGTTTATAACAGATTTTTGAGTCACTTTTATACATGAGGAATTCCTAAACTAAATTGACGTATAAGAAACTGTTTATTACTGCAGATTTCCGTTTTTACTAGTATTTAAATCTCTTTGAATCAATGGAAAGGTCTTTAAAATTTTTAAATGTTAAAAGCAATTAAGCATTTGAAGTTATTTATTAAAGGATACTCCCCAATCTGAACTTTTATTGAGAATTGTGTTGTACCAAAACACTTCAGCTTCAGGCCACACGAGTCTGCCCCAAAATATTGAATCTATTATTACTGTAAGAGATACTAGTCCCAAACCAGCTGGTATCACAATTTTCAGGAACCTGCAAAAATAATCAGCAAAAAAAATGGATAAATGGAAATACTAAATTTTGGGAAAAACTTCAAAATAATTATATCAGTGCATATTTATTCATGTCATAAGTATATGCCAAATATGCTAGCTATATGCACCATGATTATATAAGTAACACTAAAATTATAGGTAACTAACTTACGAGGTTACATCCAACTTCTTAAAGTACAAGTCTATTGCCAAGAAGAGAGCAAACAGCATGGCAAGCTCGGATCTGAATATTACAATGGCTGCACCAGCACAAGTTATAAATTGCTTATGTTTTCCAGATAACCATCCTTCAAATGATAGAAGAACTGTGAAAATATATGTTACGCTTAGAACAACAGTAATACAATTTTGCATTGATATTTCTAGTATGGTAATTAAATGTTATTAGAATGTAGATATCAGTGCAAAAGAGTTATTGCCTAAGTTAATTATAAATAACACATAAATTCACATTCAAGTTCTAACACATCCAAAAATTCAGATAAATTGGCAATATATTTATATATGTCACTTTTTAAATTCATTGTTTAGAAAAGGTATATCCATGGAAATGGTGACTCTAGGAGTTAATATCTAGAATATAGTCAGACAACCACCCACAATACTTTTTTTAATTATATTAATATTGTATAAAGAAAAATTCAATCACAGTTTGAAGATGTGCCGGGAGAAGCAAGTAGAGGGAGCACAATGCCGTCATAAATTTCAATATAATTGAAATTTAATTACATTGAATTAAAGAGTAACTAGAAAATATAATGGGACCCAGAAATAAGCTCTGCAGTACATATGTATTTTACTTATCATGGTGATCTTTAAATAGGATGCAATAAAATTAAGTGGAGTGTTCTCAATGTTGAAGTTTAAAAAGTAGGTTTTGTACTCAACACAATTAAACACACATAATGTCAGTAGACTTATATAATTCATTACATTACATGTACCCGTCATCTATCCTTAGTCAACTTAAATTATGAAACAAAAGTAAATGAAGTACTATGATGATGTGCCAATTCATACAACAGTCAATTCAATCAACATTTATGTACTTGTTATGATGTAATATAGACAACTAAATATGGTTAACCACAACTGATGAATTTATATTTAGTACTACTGTGTAAATATAGAATTTTATCAATACATTCAATAATTTCCATTTTCCGCTATTGATGTCCATAGCATCACCAAAGGGTAATATTATGGTATTATTTGTATTCAATTGTTAATGACTTATTTGAAAAATAAAATAATAATAAATAAAACTACCACATGTCTTTTCTGGTAATTTAATTAATCATATTTTAGAATTTTAAAAATAATTAATATAACTTTTTGTTATTTTCATATCATTTTGCAAGGATTAATAGAATATTTTATTTTGTCTATTTTACTGTAGAGCCAAAATTTACTGAAAAATAGATAGGAAATACAGTGTAAATAGATAATACAAAACAATAGCAATTATTCCTATTTTACAGTTTTGCTATAGCTGTTTCGAATTAAAATTGTTATTTCTGTTTATTTTAAACTTCATTCTTTTTTTAGATAATAATGTACTTGGCAATGAACTAAAACCAATAAGGTAAAATCCAATGTGAAAGCAAACTGAATGTGAAGATTTCACCTGTTATCTCAAACAAATAGATACATATTGTGAAATTTCTATATTTTCATAAAAAAATGAAACTTCATTACATATATTTGTAAACTCATAAAGAAATCACTATATTTCATTCTTACCTAATGGTAAAGCCATGATGTTAGGTAATGGACGGCTCATATAAAACATAAAATGATATTGTGCAACAGTTATGACAGTAAACCACCAAGCAAAAGTGTTCCCAAACTGTTTCTGTAGAGCAAGCTTTAACCGACTCCATGCCGCAATCACACATAATGCTAACATCAAACGAACTGAAAACATAAAATGTACTATTATTTTTGTATTAAAAACCACGAATTTATAACCAGGTAAATAAAAATCAAGCTATACTTGCCTACATATTGTACCCAAAATTTATTAATACCAAATATATGAAGTATGCCAGCAATAGGTGCTGACAATGCAGAGATAAAAAGTGGACCGATGAACGAACGCGGCACCACACCCGGGAATTCGTTATGATCGTACTGGAAAAAAATAGATCATTGTATCTTCTCAATGCGCATCTTATGAATCCAAAATTAGATCTTTGTATACCTCTGTAAGGTTATAACGGTGGTACAAAATATCGTGTGTAGCTTGGATATTAAAACTTTCTTCCACTTTTGTAAATGGACATAATAATATATGTAAACTCGCTACAATATAAAGCAACTGAGCCATTTCTTTTTTCTCAAAATAAAAGCGGCTAAAAAAAAACTCAACCCATATCGCAAGCAAAACTCGCTCAATATTTTCAAATTGTCAAAAATCTGTCAACATAAACGTCAAACGCAGCTGTTGCTTAGGTTCCTTTTCGCTTGTCATATCACGTTAGGCTATGTTTAGAAACTGAGTTATTGATAAAGGCTGTATTATGTGTAATATAAAATATTTAAATTAAAGATTGTTTCTCAAATTATTTTACTTTCACATTGCTCAATTTACCTATTAGTTTAAATTTATGTCAGAGATGATATGCCATAATTATAATCTCAAAATGAATAATCTGCTTGTTATTCATTTTTGCCAGATGATCGATGTTACATCGTTTCGTTATTCCTTTTATAATTACATACATTTACTTGCAAGTTTTGTATTATATACCAACATCATAATTTCGAAGAATAAGATGCTCGCAATTTAATTATTAAATATCGTTTACTGTCAAGAAACAAAATTATATAAATTAAATGTATAATATTCGGTTGTAATATTTAATCAACTGTTCATAAGCAAAACGCTGTTTTGACAACAATCGTCAACAATGGTGGAATGGATTCTGTGACATTTTTAAGGCAGTGTTCGTTTTCTGATACGAAAATATTAATAATGTTCATTATATCAAGCAGTTTAACAATTGCGATTATATTACAATAATAGTTCGCTCAATCTTGACTCAAAACATTGAGGATGTGTGATGTTTGTTCGGAGTTTTCACAACTTTTAGTGAATTGTAAGATACATTGTTTCGAAATTTGTTACTCATTGGCTTTCGCATCGTTGTTTTTGCTTGAACATTATATTTTGTGTATATTGTTGTTGTTGTTTAAGCATGCAAATTAATTGCTAACTTTATTATGGTAAATTTATTTTAATTTTAGGTGAAGCAAGATTAACAGATGATGTGTCCCAATATCCGAGTATAAGCCAGTCAGAGCTCGAAACAGTTCTAAATTATATTCTTTCTTGGCCACAAAGGTAATATTAATATAAATACTATACTTAAGCTTTTGATATAATTGATAAATTCATATAACTTGTGTTAATTCAACAACAACATCAAAACATGAAATATAGCATTACTGAATTCCTTTTTTTCAACACGTAAATATGCATAATATTTCCGTTAAAAGTGCCAAAAAAACTTTATTGTAGTTTTGTATGTATGAGGCCAATTATTACTCACATGTATGAAAATTAAGGTTATACTTTCTAACTTTACAGGCAGTGCATGTGTTGTTATCGAGATGTGAAGAATTTTGAGAGATTTTACTTAGTTGTGCAAAGTATTTTGTGCTTGTCTGTATGCCAGCTAAAACAATTAAAAGATGAGCTTATAGAGGCTGATAGGACTCCACTTAGTGACAACCAGGAAAAGCAAGAGCTAACTGAGCCGCCACCTAAAGTAGAAAAAGAGAGTAGTGTAAAAGAAGATGATCAAAAAAAAGAAAATACTAACCTGTCTGATCAACCAAAAGACACTCCCGAGGCATCAGTGGACCAGAAACCATCTACATCGACATCTAAAGAGGAGTCACAGGAGTGGCCTATGCAGCAAAAAGAAAAACTTATGCACATTGTCTCTAAAATATTTCTACTCAACTTTCCTTTGTACTTGGCCTGTAAGCACTCAGCACTTAGTAGATTAGATGACCTATCCGCCCATGAAATAACCAATTTGAGTTCTTACTGTGATCTCCAAGATACAGAAATACCAGCTTACTTGTTAAGAAATGTCAACTTGTTTTGTAAACTGGGTGGAGTTTGTACCATGTCAGCTGTTTTTGAGTATGCTACACCAAGCACTTTGCCTCTCTCGATGGCACATGCTATTGTAGCAGCTGTTGGGAACCTCAAACTATGGCTGAACTTCAGAGCTGTGGCACAGATGTTCATTCCTTTAAGAAGTAAGATATTACAATACATGTGCAGCTTAGAAGACAAAGATCTTAGAGTGCCAGCAGTAAAATCTATGGCAGGTAAGTTTTAATATGGGTTTATTAAAACATGATTGATGATTTATGTGATGAAATTAGTTGCTTTGAGTAAACTTGTGTTTTGTTAAGAACAATGTTGCATTTATAAATGAAGCCAATCATCCATCTCAGGCAGTAATTAAAATATGTGCATAAACATCTATATTAACATTATAAAAGGACAATGTGACTTCCGTGAGTTTGTGTGGGAGGGTAATCTCTAGAACCACAGCACCTATTTGAAAATTTCATTTTCCATTTAAAAGGTATATTATTGCTTTTGCACATAGTATGTTTATATATTAAAGTAGTAACATTCCACTATACAGACACATCAAATGTGTCTTCTTGACACTGCTTGTGACACTTGACTGAACACACTATTGAAGTTTTCTAAGATTCTTGCATATATACAATTTACAAATTAATATCTATTTGAACCTTGCTGCTTCTTGGTTATCACCTAGTCTGGTGGGAGACCTGCTATTGCTATAAGTATCATGATGATATTCTTCAACTACTTGTATGGCTGATTTAGTGTTAACTTAAAATAATAAAAATAAACCATCTATATAGGCTATGTTAGAAATTGCTCCTAGTATCAACTTCATTATTGTAACATCTACTAAGCTTGTTTAACTTTAACAAACTTAGGGTATACACTACTCTGTTAATAAATGTCCCTGGACAACCTGTTTTATATAATAGTAATATTTTTACACTAGGTCAATTGCATGGTTTTTATATATATATATATATTATATATATTTTTAAGCTACAGACTATGCGGGTCTTTCCAGTCATTCCAACTAATTTCTCAGAAAAATGTTCGTTGTTACTCCATAAAACTGCAAAAATAATGTAAAATCTGTACGTTCGGTATAAGTACATTTTGGTATAAATACATTTATTTTTTAATTCTTTGTGATTGTTTTAGATTTCATGTGGGGAGCAGCAAAAGAGCCTTTAGATGCGCCACTGGTGTTTGACAGCGATGGATTAGCTTTAGCCTTTAAATACTTTAACAGCAGCACCCTGACAATGAGGCTAGCTGGTGTGGCGCAAATCAACGCACATATTGCCGCGCACAACGAATTGTGTGCGGGGGAACCAGCTACACACGCTGAGGTGGCTGGACAACGGCTAGCAACTTGGCTCACATTCAACAATATCATCGAACACCTATTTGGCCCTAATTTACATGTTGAGGTGGATACAGTTTTTATTTTATATATTGGGTTATAAAATCTTCTTTATTCATGTAACTATTTATGTACATGTTAAATTTATAAACTGTGAACTAGCAGTACAAGACAGATAAGTGTGACTATTACATATAGCTTGTTTTTATAATATAAAATCTAAGTAGGAAGTTAATTCGTGAAGCTCTAGCAATTATTAATCCAGCATATATTGACACATTGCCTTGAAGTTAAATAAGTTAAATAGGAACCTGCCCTTAAGCTAAATATAAACCTATGGCATATATAACAAGTGTACTATCATTATCTTTGTCACACAGATACATAACTCTAAAAGTATTTTTTTCTTAATTTACAGGTGATAAAGCAGTCGCACATGATACTTAAATTTCTAGCAGTGGAAGGCTGTGTAACTACTGAGCATGTGGAGTTGGTGTGGGCAGCTGCACAGTTGAAACACTGTGGACGACAAGTCTATGACCTTCTACCTGGCTTGATCAGGGCATTGGCTCCTAGGCCCTGTGCACATTTATATAGTTTATTATGTGCACTTCCACCTAAGGATCATAATGAACAGGTTAGAATCAATCATTTAGTATAAGTAGTATGTGACAAAGTTTAACTTGGCAACATTATGCACCACTTTCAAGATGAGATAATATTTGTTACATTTGTGTTGCCTCTATACTTGTAATTGTATAGGCAATGCAACCAGTAGCAATTTAGATCCCAAACTATGTAGAGAACAATATCAAATTAGTTGTTTCAAGGAAATCAATTTTCTTTAAGGAAATCAAAGTTGCCTAAGGACTGTGTTTAATTTTATAGTTATATTGTGATATTGACAACTGTTAGATCAAATCAAAAAGAGTGTTAATTATTTTTTTATCGATGTTTAACGATTTTTCCGTTTCCTTCTTTGCCGACAACACGTCAGTGACGACCGGTGGTGTTGCAGATGCGAACGGGCATCGGTTGCTAACCATATCATGGAAAAAATAAAACAAGTAGTTGAATTGTATACAGCTTCAACTACTTTGTGTTTCCTAGTGGTTAAATGGTGTTATTTAATCTCTTAATTCCAGAGCCTGTATTTAGCGTCGGCGCTGACCCGCTCGATGTGGGTGCGCGAGGGCTGCGGCGGGNNNCCGACGCACCTCGGGTACCGCCCCCGGTCTGCAAGCCACACCACAACTCCTCCTCAGAAGCCAGCGTTAGCATGGACCAAACCAACTCCGACGATGACCCTGTGAGATGGCCTACCTACACATATAAATATAGTTGATAATTATAGATATCTCTGTTACATTATTTTCTCTACGAACTTGCACCTCAGTTACTAGTGACCCTGTCTAACGAACGAAGGGCCCCATGTACGATTGCTGATCAGGTTAATGGTTTCTGTGCTCAGATATGTGAGTGTTCATTTTATTGTCTGAGATCCTTTTGGTAGTAACTAATTACCTTTTTAGGTTTAATTAGACTAAATGTGAGTTAGCGAAATTCTCGGGTAGAGGTTATAGAGTAGCCTATTTAAAATATATGTATTACCTACAGTGTGAAGAATTGAGTACTTCCGGAGAGGAAGCTGGGCCGACGCCTCGCAAACAAAGCAAGCATCAACGCGAACTCACTGGTACGATTTTGTTTTTTTATTTTAAACCTGTTTGAAATTGACTTCTATCATAAACTTTCGATGAATTTGTGAAAATTATAGCGTTGTTGAATTTTTTTTCTAGCCGAAGCAGAATGGCTGCGTGAGGGCGAAGAGCTTACTAAAAAAGAGTGTGCAGCATTGAAATCTTGTCAAAAGTAAGTTTTCTCTTGAGTATTTATCATATAATAGTTGGTATTAAAGAGACTTTTAATGAATTTTCAAAGAGAAAGACGGCCATGCTAGTGGAGGTTTCAATAGCAAAAAAGTTAATTTATAATTTTTCAAGTCAAATTAAATTTACAAATTATTCGCAAATACATCCATTTATAAAAAGTAATTACATGGCGTTACCAAGAATTATGGTCGGAGATGCCTGTTAAGAGGTTTCTGGTCGACGCCCGTTCACTCTGTATATACTTTACTTATCCCCGCACAATATTCTCTTAAAGTTATAATTAAGATGAGGTACGCCAATCCAGTACATTTTGGAGATCAGTGATCAAATAGTTTGTTACTTTGCCAGACGCAGCAAACGCGCAGGCAGCAGCGGCAGTGCCAGCAGCGGCGCGGAGGAGCTGTTGCGGCCGAGGAAGAAGAAGCTGTACAAGAAGCGACACAAGCCTGGCAAACCCAGGGTTTTCCGTGAGTGCATGGTCCATACCTTACTTGTTGAGGACTTCTTTATATCACACTTAATTTTGCCTTTGACTTCTGCAAGAAATTACTAATTCTGCAAGAAATACAAAAGATAAAGCTATCCATGTGATTTTTATAATTCCGAACAGTTAAAAAATGTTACATAATAAAAGTTATTCACTTCTCAATACCACATTAAAAATCCAATAATATTACTTATTCATAGCTACAAATTGATTATCAATTGTCTCTATTTTAATAGCAATATATTATTTACTTTTACCATAAAAAAATTAATTAATTGCAGTTCCAACACAGTTGAAGGCAGCCGACCTTGCTGAATCGGTGTCTGAAGTGGAGGAAGAGTCATCCGGTAGTGAAACTGCACACTGCCAGCTGTTGTGTGATAATGTTGATGCTAGGTAACTCACATTGTGTGTCTGTGTGTATGTTTTTTTTTATATGACAACTTGTGTGCACACCATATCTACCTCTCAGTATCAAATCACAGTACCTTTGTACATTTTTAAGAACCTTAGTAACATTTCACAAAAGTTTGTGTGAACATGAATTATTAAATATGTAATAATATACATGATTCAATATTTGACTGTAATATGTGTTAGTAGTAGTAGTGGTACTTGTGTTAGTAACCTGACTGCATCATTGCAGATTGATAGAGAAGTTACTGGTAAATCACAGTACCATAAGTTACTACTACTAATAGCTATATATAATATATAAGCTACTAGTTTTATATAAATTACCACTAAAGACTTTTAATGTATTTTGAAATAGTCGAAGAACATATTCCTATATTTATACTTAATTTAGATTCTTGATTTCCTTTTAAATTTTATAAGTTATTTGGTAAAATTTTAAGTAAAAATGAAATCAAAATCGATTCTTATCGTTATGTTTTTATCACACAGTAGCAAGCTTATTAAAATTATCAACTAATAATTTTATCTCCATCCTAAGTTCGTTGAACTCAGGATTTATAGAGCCCCTTGCATCCCTAACTCCCCTGTTTGTTACCCGGTTTATTAATTCGTTGTTCGTCAGAAGACTGATGGAGTTGCGTCTGATGGAAAGTTATAAGCGGCGCGAGGAGGAGGAGGGAAGCGCGTCGTCGGCCATCTCGCCGCACTCCCACCGCCACCTGCCCGACCTGGACGAGGACGACTCCGCCTGCGAGGAGGAGCTGGCGCGCCTCGCCGCACAGGTTCGTACAGCCAACCGATAACAATTTGTTTATTAGTTACACTTATTTCTTGACCGTGTTTAACATCAAAAGTTACGATATGAACGGGAAACTGAGTAATGTTTAATTCCTCAGAACCCTAGTTAATGGTACCCTTTCGATTTCCCATTAAGCACGAAGTGCTATAACAACTAACTTAGTTTCTTGAACAAACTGGCAAGTATTTCCATGTTATTTATATTTATAAGCCTTAGTACTAGCTGATGTTAGCATCCATAGTTAACTCTCATGTGTTTTATTGTATGTATGTATTAAGTGCCTATTTTCAATGGTATGTAAGGGTCTGATTTATGATTATAGCATTAAACTGCAGTAATCACTTAATGTGCACTACATGCCCATTTACTTACTTCCGAATAAAAAAATATATGGAAATTTATCAAAATTTATGAAAAATTATATATTAAAGTGTTCTGAGACGGATCTTCCTCGAAATCCAATCCATAAATGTTGGCGTTCCACAAGACTGTTGTCACCTACTTTGTGTATTATACATATCAATGATAAGATCGACTCTGGGAGAATACATTGTTATGCAGATGATAGCACGTGACCTCCTGTAAACAGGTCATGCATCATCTTATGGATGCAATTGGAAGAGAAAAGGAATCGACTTGCTTGTGACTAAAGTCGAAACATTTCTGGAGTGGGTCTCAAATTGGGGTAGACTAAATTTAGTGTAATCACGATATGAAGACACAAGTTTTCGCGCTGAGAAGTCATTTATTGTGGTACCAGTTTCAGAAAGTTCCAGAGCGTTAGGATCTTTGGTGACGGCTCTAGTATTGTGTGAGCACTTACCATTAGGTGGCCGGCCTGCTCGTTTGCCTGCTTGTCACATAAAAAAGACGGAACTAAATGCATGTAATCCTGAATTTTATCTATACAGGCGCATTGTCTGACGGATTATCAATCGGCGAGCGCGTTGGCGAGCGTGGCGGCCGGCGTGGTGGTGAGCGTGGCGGCGAGTGGGACGGTCGGCGGGGCGGACCGTCGACCGCCGTCGCCCGCGCCCGCGCTGCCCTTCAACGTGGACGACGTGTGCCGCCCCGGCAACACGCTGCTCTGGGATCTGCTGCAGGACGGCGCCATTGTGAGTCGTATGACGACAACAACTACTATTACATCCTACTAGCTGTGCCCGCGACTTCGTCCGCGTGGAATTAAAAAAAAAGTTATTTAGTAGAAATAAAAGTAGCCTACGTTACTTCTTATCAAATCAGCTACATGCCAGTGAAAGTCCCGTCAAAATCGGTCCAGCCGTTTCAAAGATTAGCCGCAACAAACAGACAGACAGACAAAAATTGTAAAAAATGTTATTTTGGTATATGTACTGTAGATACATTCATATGCATGTAGTAAAAAGTGGTTATTTTAATATTACAAACAGACACTCCAATTTTATTTATTAGTAATACTCGTAGATAATACAAATATAGCGTACTACTTTTATGGTTGTAATATTATGGAACTCGTACATTTGTGTCCAAGAATATAGCATGGGTGCCAGACGTAGACATACATAATGCTGAAGTTACCTGTCCTTTATTCGGCAGCACTTACATATGTAGGTATATGTAACATTATTAAAACGATTTCTTTTATTAAATGTTATGAAAAAATGCCATTTGAACTTTATAAAATAAATTGATTGTACCCAATTCAAAAGTGATTCAAAATAATTGCATGTAGTTTTGTGCAGTGCATTCTGTTATAGCTGTTAAGAATTGATTCAAGTGCTTACATTTTGACATTGTTGTTAATACCAGGAGCAACTCGGAGAGGGTCTAGCTTTGGAAGCGGAGAAGGCGCTGTGTGCACTGCTTTGCTTCAGCACGGACAAGTTTATCAGAATCAAATTCATCGAAGGGTGCCTAGACAACTTGGCCAACCATAGGTACGTGCGATTATATGTTTTGTAAGCTGTAAACTAAATTAAAAATTCAGGCGCTGAGTATGTCATCAGTTTAATTGAATAAGGTTATCTATGTAAATGACCTTTGTTTCAAAAATCATGGTCTGATATATTTTAAATGTATTGTATTTTAAATAATTCGCTTAAAAAGTTGAAAGGTACCGCCTATAAGAATAATTAATGGATACGTGCAGGGTAGGGGAACACACGAACTTGATCAACGAAGTATATCAATAATAAAATGTTTATCAATTGAAAATGAGAGAGCCAAGAAGCGTAACAGGGGATGTGCGATTATAATGCTATTTGTTTTCTTGTTTCACATCAGGTCAGTGGCGGTGTCACTTCGCTTGTTGCCAAAACTGTTTTCGTCGTTTCAACAACTACGTGGAATGGACATGCACCAGGTATATAACCTGCGTTCTTTGTACTTTTGACTTTAAATATGTGTGGGTGTGGCAAATAAGCGCGTGGTTCAGCAAATGTTAAGATCAGAAGATCAGAAGTTCAATTATGCCTGGTGTGTACAAATTGTGAAGTACCTTCAATTTTCTCAGAGTGCAATTAATTTATATTTTAAAAAAAGTGTAATAGTTGACCCTTCCTGAGCGGTACATTATCAATTTCCCTCATGACCATATACGATTACAACATTTTTCCCTCACGTTTACGTAATTTGTTCCCATATACATATTGTATACACATCAGTACTCATAGTTCAAAAGGCCGAAGTCGCATTTGTGTATATCACCGTGTGTACGTCACCGTGTGCCCTATGTGACCTTGTACAAACTTTTCATACCTATTTTATTACCTGTAATCTTTTGTTTGTGCAAAATAAATAAAATAACATTCGGTAGGCAAAACATCACTGAAAGTTACTATAAAAAACATACAACACGACGAATCCTTTTAGGGCGGCACAGTTTGTGTAATGTATGTATGTTTAACGTGTATGTTCGTGGGCGTAGGTGGTGATGTGGGCGGAGCGCGAGCGCGGCATGATGCGGCTGTTCCTGGAGGACCTGCGGCACTATGTGACGACGCGGCCGCCGGACGCGCACTACGCGCACATCACCGAGCTCACCGTGCGCCTCCACTTCCTCACCGCCGTCTTCTCACCCCTCGGCTCGCCGCACCACTTCAGGTGTGTTCGGTACTAACGCTATGTTTTGTCCCCGACAAGGCGTCGAGTAAAGTTTACGTTGTGAATCGTAATATAGATTGTATGAATTGTAATATAGATTGCTCTCAATCATTTGTTTCGCATACCAAGATCAATTGGAGTTATCATTCCGCTGTAATGCGTCATCTGCTAAGACTGACTACAGACAAAACTCCTTTGTAAGTGCGAGCAGATGTCTAAACATTACTACATGCACGACTGCGGCAAAGTGGCAGCACAAGCTAAACCACAACTTTTTTGTCTACAATTATATTAATAATTTTAATTTCTAATTTACAGTTTTATATTCGCCGTTTATTACTACATGTGAACACTTTTAAATCTACTTTACAATCTAATTCTACTTAATTCTACTTTACAATCGTTTTCCTTACAAATTACAAAAAATAAGATGGTCGGATGTATCCTTAAATCAGTTTCCTTTTTCAATTTCCCAAAAAGTGTTAATTTATGTTATATTAACATTTTGCTATAACATACGTACAAAAATGAAGTTATTGAATTAACACAGACATATTAAGATAAGACTCGCTTCGCTACAGGAAAACTACACCTTACATTATTTTAAATTAATTTATAACTTTTTTATTTATTGACGGATTGCAATGAAACAAACTTTAAGTACTAAGTGACGCTTACTGCGATACATTAGTGAAAACCAGAACGAAATCGGTTAAGCCGTTTCTCAGATCAGCGGGAACAAATGCACAGACAGACAGACAAAAATTCTAACAACTATTGTTTTGGGTTCTATTGCGTTAATAAGGGCCCGTAACAATATTTTTTCTCATATATCGTTCATATACAGAAAGCGATCAGTTAGAATTTTATTATTAGTATAGATATAACATATGAGATAACGAGAGCTCTTTTTCAAAAAAAATTACGGGCGAGGGGTTCCTTCGAATATAAAATTGAATTCAAGCGTAAAGATAATATTTGCAGGTTAACAGTGGAGCAGGTGGAGGAGTTGTGGCAGTGCCTGGTGGTGCGCGGCTCGGCCGAGTGCGCAGACTGTCTGTACTCGTGGCTGTTGTCGCACACCAAGTCGCCCGAACAGCACGCGCTCGGCCTCGACGCGCTGCGCTTCCTCTACGTAGAGAAGATGCCCACGCTCGACCCTGAGGTGAACTGTCATAACGTGTAATCGTCATTAGCATGAGTCAGTACAACATGTCCTCTTTTGCCATTCTGTATCACTTATTATCTCGGTACTTACTCCCCTTCTTAACATATCATCATAAGCTATAATATATAAGCTGATACGCATCGTTTTGTGGTATCTAAGAACTGACACTGGAGTAGGACATGACAAAACAAATCATAAAATAAATGGTCATAAGATTTGTGGTTTATGGATACTGCATGTCAGCATTGAATCGACTGGTCACACGGTTGACGGAGTTGGTAATAGGCTATACTGGATAGGATTTATATTTCGGACGAATGCTAGTATAGTTGTGTGTAGTAGTGGTCCGGTTGAGACAGTTTAATTAAAAAATTTCAAAATCATTTAATCCTTCAGGTATTTTGTACTTACAGGTCTGCACGTCAATTTTTGCTTTTACTACCTTTTACAAAAGGTGCTTTAACACTGAGGACCAGAAACGTAACCACAATATCCTTTACCTACAAGCTGTACTTAACGCGTCGCTTAATCGATAGAAATTCATTAATAATTTATTATTAAAAACTAGAAGGAATTACTTTCGGAGAAACAGTACCATTTTATTTACATCCCAAGAACTGTAAATACAGTTTACTTCTCACATTCTAAGTTTAATTCGATGGACCTACTTATTTATACTTAAGAACACGAGTGATTGAAATATTTTTATTTTTATAAGTTGAGATTTTTTTTATTTCACCTCTAGAAAAAGCTTTGTAAAAAGACAAAGCAGTACAACTAGTTGTATTTTGTCATAAAATTTAACAATGAAGTTGAATAGAAAGATTTGGTTGGTTGCAGACGATCAGCATAATGGGGCTGAGTCTGTACCAGCAGCTGTGCAACTTGGCGCGCATGGCGCTCGGCGCGGGCGACTCACGCGACTCCACGCACCCGCACACGCTCGCTATGGACCACCTGTGGAAGATCGCGTTGAGAGCAAACAGTACCGGTGAGTCTTGTAGTGCACACTGATTCTTTTGACCACTATGTACTACAAATTGAAATTTGTTCGTGTATATTACGCGCACGTCCAAACTTGCTTAATTTATACCAAAAATGACATACCCTATAAATAAATTATGTACTACAGTAAAGGTATTATCACAATTCTCTATTATTAAAGACTTAGGCAGGCCAGTGATTAAAGCTTAAGTACTGACGACAAGTAACCCCACAGCTTAAAATACTTCTGTCGTGGAACAATTCATGACGTGTTGCTATAGGTCATCAGCTGGCCCATAGGCTTTGATGATATATATACAATTTGATGATAATCAAATTTGTCCAATGCTTTAAAATTTAATCAAAGTCAAAAAAGTCTAAAGTCAGGGGTCAAAGGCCTACTCCTTTATGTTGTGATGACCACTTGCGTCAAGTTGATTAATGACAGTATTGATATTTTTACAGATGTTTCAATGGGCGCAATTCAATACCTGAACAGTTATTACATGGGTCAGCAATTACAACAGGAGGATGACTTCGTCTCCAAGTGTATGTTTCATTTATCGTCAGCAGCCGAACGGCTCATATCCAAGAAACAAGATGGTGAATCTTCCCTAACACCAACCATCGCTGCAGAGGACTCGAAGGAGCAAGAGAAGTCGGCGGACAAACAGAACATTTACGTGCATATGACTGAAGAAGCGGCATTGCAGTGTATACAGCGAGCGCTACTCTTGCTTAAAACTCATTTAGATACTTTTAAACGAAGGCAAGTCACAGTGAAAAATTAATAGTTTAAATTTATTTGTAAATGAGATAGCACAGCATGGTGTACCCAATATCACTACAGAATAAGCTGTTATTTGTTTATATGTCAATAGCCGACAAACAAATGAAATCAAATTAAAATCATTTATTAATTTAAGTGTTCTGTAAATACACTTATGCACGTCACTTTTTGCTTCTACTACCGTTTCGAAAAGGTGCTTTAACATTGAGGAGAAGAAACGGCGAAAGAAACTCATCAGCACATCTTTTAAAACAAAAGATTGCAATTACAAACTAAGTTTAAACCTGCGCGGAACCGGTTTTGACCCTATTATTTCTAGACGACCTTATCATTTATACCATAATATCGTTCACCTATAAGCTGTGCAATAACGTGTCGGTTAAAAGTTCCAAAAGGTAACTCACTTATCAACATTGGAACCTTCTTGTAAAAACGAACTCCAAGCCCCTTAAAAGAACGTTGAACCTTTTGAAGACAATATGAAAGCGTAACCAAACGATTAGATGAGTCCGTCGGCGCATATCGACATCCGTTATCTTTGCTGGCCGAAAACGAAACGGTAACCCGCTTTTTAACTGGCTCTTTGAAATATAACGCTAAAAAAATTCTCGGTTGATTCTAGAAGTATGTAACTACCATTATGTACAGGTACCGTCGAGATTATATTGGGTCGAATAGAGACGAGCAACCTTCGACGGGGCGGACTTGGCGAATAATTTATAGAAGTTTAATTATTTTTAATCGTGTAATTTTTTTAATAGAAGTAGAGTTTTGTAAAAAAACTATGTCTATTTTATTTGAAATTAGTCATAAACGTATAATTAATCTAACATCCTTTCATTCGACAATGTTTTTTTTTACACAGATACGCGTACCACCTACGGCGCTGGGCGCTGGCAGAGTCCGGACAGTGGGAAGGGGGTGCGACAGGTGCGGGCAGCGTACGTGTGACATTGCAGCCGGCGGGCGCGGGTCCACGTGCTGTTCTCGCCCTGCACCACACCGACCTGGTGGCGCACCTGCGTGCACACGTGCACGTGTGGTGGGAGCGACAGGTGGGCGAGGCTGTTATTGCGGTTTCAGTGCATATAGAAAGGGAAGAGAGTATTATATGTACAAGAGTGTAGAATATGCCGAATCATGCTCAAGCAGATTTCGTTATTTTATTGGTTTTTATTCCGATTTGATCTCATTTGAATTACAATAGACGTACTTAATGCATTTATATTGATAAAAATAGGGAAATTTTCTGTCATCATTTAAAACTTCAGATTCAGGGAGAGGACGGCGTTACCGCGTTGTCGAGCGACGGGCCCTTGCGAATGATAACTCAAGGCCAGGAGTTGACTATAGAATATGATGAGCGCACCTTGTACGACATGGGATTTAAGGATAATCAGGTGTGGATAATTAAACACAACCTATATATGTTCATTTTTATACTATACTATAGTAATTATTACGATATTTTAAGCATTAAAATTCCGACTACTAATATTCTATGTCACGTATCTAAACTAACCCTAACGTATTACCATATTAAAAAGAATCATAATTATATCGGACCAGTGGTTATATGAAAATGACGGGGAGATAAATTTTCTATATGTATACTATGAAGCCATTCCATATCTCGTTTGATAGGTCTGCAGGGCTCGGGTGCACCCTCGTAATTGAGGAGGCGAGGCCTATCGTATACTTTAGTACATTTTGGTGGAGAATCCTCACAAGTAATTGTGTACGATAAATACGTTTTTTTCCCTCGTTCCGCAGCTAGTGTTCGTGTCGGTGGGCGTGGGGGGACGTGCCGCTTGGGCAGAGTGGCCGTCCGCGCAGCCGGCGCCGGCGCGCGCGCGACTTCCCACCCTTCTACTGCTCGACCCTATTTACTTCCACCAGCTGTTCACGCTCATGCAAGCACTGGGTCAGATGAAGGAGCCGAGGACTACGGGGGTGCGTCTCGCTCAATTGTTCTCGTTGATATTTATGGCCCAAGTCGCTGTGCAGTACGGGCGTGATGGGTTCGATGGCTGTGGGCCATGTCTTCGATCATCGTTTGTACATTTTGCTTATATGTATATGTGCTATAGAGTAATAATATTTTGATTTGTATTATAAACAAGGTTAATTCGTTGTCGTCGGTACGTAAATGTCAGCGGACAACAGCCGCTAAGATATCAGAGGGCACCATTGTCCGGTTATGAACATACGACCTTATTGGTATTAAATGTAAGGTACAGTGCCGATATTTTATGAACAGCATCAATGGCTCTCGGAAATCTTTATACATTTGCGTATTTTGACTATTGTCGTTGTTATATATGTGATATTAACAAAATTGACGCCCATAGATGTACTACATTAACTTGGGTCATGGCCTCCATCAGATCATTATAGAAAAATGTTGGAACAAAGCATAGGGGTAGGTGTCAGAGCTACCGTCGCTGCCTAACAGCATAACTAGCCGCATCTTTTCGTCGAAAGAATTTATGACAATTTATTAACAAAATTATCGTATTTCTAGGAGCCTGTAGCGCACACCAAAGCGCAGCTTCTCTCGCGGCGCGTGTGGGACATTCTGCAAGCTGTTCCCCTCAATCCGACGCTGCTCGAAGCATTCCAGAACCCAACAGAAAGCAAATTACCCGAACTTTTAGACCCGACCAGTCCGCAGAAACTCATGTACTCCTTACACATTATAGACAAGCTGAGCTCGAACAGCAGTGGACCAAATGTCAAAGAAACTAACGGAAGCATTGAGAAAACTGAGGAGGAGAAAGTTTCAGTTGAAAACTGGAACGAGTTGTTTATAAAGAAGGGTGGATTGAGGCTGCTCTATGATATTATGATGTCAGGTTAGTAAGTCTGTAAATAGTAAATTAAAGATGTTATTTGTCAGTCTGCGCGTTGAACTCAACAATTTTGAACGATTTATTTTTGCACACATTAAATAATCAATTAGATATATATGAGTAATACCTTTTTGTCATATTACAAGACGAAAATGTCTATAAGACGCATATCTAAGTCGTGCTGAATTGAGCGTAATCTGTTAGAATATAAAGTTATTGAGGTATCTGTTATTTTATTTTTCATTTAGAATTGAATCCTGTTCCTTGAGAATATGACAACGATTTAGATGAAATCCGTGTATTTTTATATTTTGATGTAGCATCCAGAGATTGTAATACCGCAACGATACGTAATTCTGTATAATGTTTGTCAGGTGTGCTACAAAGGAACGACGACAGCGAATGGAGACAGGATTGTCTCGCGTTACTACTGCAGCTGCTGTGTCGGATTGGCACATTGCCCTCGTCGGATCCGGCGCAAACACCTAAACTACATCCCGTAAGTTTTATTAGAAATTAGCGGCCTCGTCCGACTTCGTTCGGGTTGGACTATTAATTAGATGGACATGATTATTAAAAATTTAATACTTTTTTCCTTGATTAGACATTATTAAGTTAACTGACATTTTATATAGCCTATTATCTGCACAATCACGTATTCGCACCATGTACCAGTTTTCACGAAAATCGGCCAAGCCGTTTTGAGTTATAACGGCATATAGACAGACAAATAGACAAAAAAATTCATAATGGTAAAATTGATGTTAGTATGTCATAAAATGAATATTTATCATGAAATTTGACAAAAAATGGAATGTACAAACAGAGAGTCATTACAGATTTATATAGATAGATAGATTTTATATAGACTATCATCTGCGCAATTACGTGTTTTCACTACATACCAATTTTCATTAAGATCGGTCAAGCCGTTTTTGAGTTATCTCGAGACATACACGAAAATCTCAACATATTTATATACTAGTATAAATAAAAGTTGATAATACCATGTTTGATAATATTATTACTAAAATCTCTTGCATGGTGTCATCATAGATTGCATTAAACATTTGGTTTGTATTGAACAAGTGGTACAACTGTATAGAATGCCATGTCTTTGCTGTTAACATTATATAAAGTAAAAGCCACTATTTCATTACAAATTGATTAAAATATTAAAATCTGTATCTTGTTATTTCCAGGCCTTATTATCCTTGATGAATATAGAAGAGACAACGGAGAGGTTAATATCAATACTTTGTGAGGCAGCTACTCCAAAGGAACCAACTACATACAAGACTGGCTTTTGGGGGCGGGCTCAGGTTGGTCGATTAGGCTTCCCCTAAATATTTGTAGGTATACAATAAACTTTTATAGCTTTTGTCACAAATTAATGACAGGTTGGCGGTTGAAGAATTTTGATGAATAATGTTACAACTGTTTCACAGCAGTATGATGATTACTATTATTATTATTTGTTCCTTAATGTATGAATTATCCGTCAAGTTGTCAAAGTGTGAGAGGAAACTAAGTACAGTAGTGTGAAAGTTATATGTTGTGATAATCAATGAGTGTTTCCAAGAAATATTCGTGTGCTCCGTTTACAATTTCACTAATACTTCGTCTAAAATGTATGTGTTATTAGTTTGTGTGTGTCGTGTGTCGGTACACAGGTGGTGCAGCATGCGATGCGCATGTGCGTGTGGTGGGCGCGTGGCGGCGGCGACGCAGTAGCGCTCGCGTGGTCGTTGCGCCGCGCCGCGCCGCGGCTGCTGCTCGATGACGCAGACCCCGCGGTAAGTTCACCACATTATTTCTTTTATTCTAGATACAGATATAATTATTGTTATACAACACATGTAAGTAGTCAATAATATCCAAGATACATAGTATCAAAGTATAATCAATCATTTAAATTTTAGTTGAATAATACTAATACAATTAAGTGAAAATAAAGCATTAACTGATATTTTCTATTGTCATGTGGATGCATGAGTTTATAATATTCCGTCGTATAATCAATATCATTCATATATTATATACCAACTAGAAACACGACGTCCTGCTCAACATACGGTGATTTTAATTTTATTTGCGTATTTATTGTATATTGCTAATATAAAATTGCCCCGAAGAGATCAGAGATAGACTTGATTTCCAGTTGCCTTCAGGATGCTTCGCCTCAGGCGAACGATTATTAACGAACACGATCGAGTACAATGATAACATTAAAAATATTTTGAACTAAATTTACTTTAGTTAAACACAACTTGTAGATAAAGAGTATTTTGATATAGATGAATAAATAAATGACAAAGACGCCTGGAAATAATAGCGCTGCAACCGGTTCCGCGAAAGTTAAAAATTACTTTGTAATTTTGTATGTTGATGTTTGTATGTTGATTTAAATGGTATATTGAGGAGTTTATTTCCCTTTTTTCCTTAATGTTAAATTTTTTTGAAGCAAAAGATGATGTGAATGAGCGTAATTACTAAACAACTATCTCATGGTTATTGCTAATGTCGCAGGTTCGCCGTGAAGCGGGCACGGCTCTGTACCGGCTGTGCGCGGGCGGCGAGGTTGCCGTGCTTGCTCCACTACTGCAACTACTGCTGGAACACCTGCCACGCGCCGCCGACATGCGCCCCCACCATCCACACCACCACCACGAGGTACCAATGTTCAATATACTTTGTACATTTTTCTGGATACTTGTAGCATAGTTTGTTATGAATAATTCCACAAAAACCAAATACTCAGTAAATGTTATAAGACCTTTAAATTTTTTAAATTAATGTTTTCATAGATATAAAAATAAAATAGTCAATTATTTGCGAATTTTATAACATACCTCCAAAGTCTCCTTCTTGTACAACTGTACGATGTTGTAATTTCATTCAAATGAAATAAGTTCAATTTATTTACTTTTTTTTAAACATTCTGTTATAGGTGGCACACCATCACGCAGAAGAAGGCAAAGAGCCGTACGGGCCTGCGTGTCGGGATTACTTTTGGCTTGTATGTCGACTCATCGACGGCTTACCTGAAGATTTCTTTAAAGGTAAAATACTTTACGAGTAAAATAATGGCATATTTGGATTTTTTATGGTATCTGCGATAGTTTTATACATCCTGGGAAATGGATTTATTATCGCGGAATAGGAAACAATGATAATATGAACATTGGTTTAAGAGGGTCATAAATAAAGTTTTGAATTGCATTTCTGCTGCCGAAGGTAGTATGAATGTTTCCAACTCATAAAACAAGAAAATTGATCCTAAAGACATGCAATTCATGATAAAAAGTAATAATAATTGTGTCGGATGCCGGTACTATACATAAACGTAACGTGTAAGTTTTGTGAAGCGAAGACTGGCTATATTAGTAGTTGAACGTATATTTATACCATAGTATGAAATCCTTCGCTTGCGACTGTTATTTGGACTTCATCAGTTTGCTTCCTTTTTATATGTTAATTTAAATGTGTCAGAGGGCGCCACATCGGAGGACAGCGGAGCGCCCGACCTAAACGAGCTGTGCGAGCAGATCCGTTCGTCGCTGGAGACGCGCGAGATCATCGAAAAGCGCGCGGAGCCGTGTACGCCCGACGACGGACTGTACGGTCAACTCAGCCTATTGACGCATCTCGTCAAGCATCCGCTCAGGTTCAAGACGTCTGAACAGGGAACGAGGACGCTCGAAATGGTACGGTGACCCTGCATATAGAAATAACGGTCGAAAGAAGTGTGTACGAGCATTGGTAAATAATAGTCGTTGTCTTTTCTAATCGCCAGCGGGAGACACGTGAGAGCTTATATGTTCAGTTGTCAAACTTTATGGTGGCTTTGATCTGTGCTCAGACCGTTCCAATTCTAGGTATTACCGAAACGTACAAGTGTTCATTTCAATTCCTAGTACAGTTCAGAGTCGTAATGTTACGCGAACTGTGCTGATTGAGTACAGGAAAGACCAACTTGCGTGCTGATGATTTAAAAATGTACGGTTAAAATAACGCGCTACTTAAATTTTTTACCTTTGTCCTCGTGCTAAGTTTTGGGGTTGATTGAGGTATATGACCGCGCAGGTGTTCGGCTTCCTGTTCGAGGTGCCCAACCCTGAGCGACGTAACCTGCCCAAGTGCAAGTCGCAGAAGTCCCGCGCCGCCGCCTACGACCTGCTCGTGGAGCTGGTGCGCGGCGCGCCCGACAACTACATGGTGCTGCACCACAAGCTCATGGAACACCACAAACCTGGTCAGTGCGACGCGTCCGAGTGTGCTGATGCCTTTAACTACATAAAAAATGGATGAAGATCGTCAAACTGATTTAAATTTATTCGTAATTTGAGGTCAAAAATTATTAAATTATAAGATTTATTTCGTGTAACTGCTACCAAATACAATCAGTGTGTGCTATATAAATGAGCAAATTAAGATTTAAAAAACATGTAACATAGTGTCACAGAAGGCATTAAGATAGCTCAGCTTAAATATCCTGTCTTGGTTCACCGATTATGGCGGTGTTATTAATATAAAAAATAAACTTGGTAGTATATAACTTCATTGTTTGATAAATACAAAGTACATTGCTTTTAAGAAAATCAAATAGAGAGTTGTAGTTGACGTAGCTAGGTGCCCTTTCTAAAGCAGGTCCCCAATCGTCGTACCCGTGGGACTACTGGCCGGCGGAGGAGTCGCGGTCGGAGTGCGGCTACGTGGGTCTGACTAACCTGGGCGCGACGTGTTACATGGCGTCGTGCATGCAGCACCTGTACATGATGCCGCAGGCGCGCGCCGCCGTGCTGCGCGCCGACCCCGCGCTCAGCCGACACTCTGCGACGCTGCACGAGATGCAGCGCATGTTCGCCTACCTCATGGTGAGCCGTAAATTCGGTGATGAAGATTTGACCATTGATATTAACAAACTGGCAATGTTTACTAAAGTACGATCCCGTAGACTAGTTGGTAGTGACCCTGCTTGGAGTGAGAGGCGCCGTGGGTTCGATTCCCGGTGGGACCAGAGGTTTATGTGATCGGTCATGACTGTCTGCCGCGGTCGGGAATTGAAACTATTTACTTTCAAACTTCAATTACGTTGTATCGTTGGTAGATACAGAATTCTGTTTTTTTTTTAAAGAAATCAAAATACGTGTCTGATGGTCATTCATTACAAATTGTATTTTGTACATAACTGTAGCATGAAAGTAAACAAACATCGATACAAAAGATAATTTCACAAAATATCGATAACGATATAAACAGTGAGATAAATCGAGAACGTATTGTAGTTTAAAACATCAAAAACATAATGTTTTAATTAACAGGAGAGTGAGCGAAAAGCATACAACCCCCGCAGCTTCTGCAAGGTGTATCAAATGGACCACCAGCCGCTCAACACTGGAGAGCAGAAGGACATGGCCGAGTTCTTCATCGACCTAGTCTCTAAGTTGGAGGAGATGACGCCCGAACTCAAGCAGCTGGTCAAGACGCTCTTCTGCGGTGTGCTCAGTAATAACGTCGTGTCGCTGGTGAGTTGCGTCTTTATGCAACACGCTGTGAGCAAGCGCCAACGTATTCCTGAGTCGGTTATGTTATATTTGAAGAACATTAGATTTTTTATATTAATGTGTTAATATTACACTGATGCTAAAAGCATTACCGCTGCATTGCCGGGCGAAAGGTAAGCTTGGTGACTTGTTGACTGGCTGACTGGCTGACTTGCTAATTGACAATGCAATCAAAACAATACACAACAATAATATTTCACTATTGATTCTAGAAGGAGGGTGGCATCAGACAGATATATCACCCTACCATCATTCATGAGCTCCGTCGGGATTAACTATCCATTTTGTAACTTACGTTCTGTTGCAGTCCTAAATTATGCGGGAAAATAATTGTTTAACCTTATTTTCTTGAAATTTGACTTAGCAAATTTTACCTAAAAAAATAAGTAACGCAGTTATTGTTGCTAATTTTAAGTTATTAAATTAATTCTTATAGCTGCTCTATTTATGAATTAAGCCGCCTCATCTTATTTTCCGGTTTATTTCAAAATTATTGTATACAAATACAATTAAGCACTCGCCAGTGTTTCTGGTTACTTTAAACTATGTGCCAAATTTAAATTTGCAATTGTACAGTGCCGCGCGTGCAAAGTTCGATGATCCCCGAAACAGTGTGAACGGTGCGTAGCACAGGATGCTACATGGTTCAGAACAGCCGTATATTTTGAAGTAAACTATACATGTATTATGATTTTTGTAAGTAACTTTCTTCGTGTTTTGATGCAGTCATGTTTGTATGTAGAGAAGTAAGAACATTATCGAGATACATTAATAAACGCATTGCGCACAGGACTGCCCGCACGTGTCGCGCACACTGGAGGAGTTCTACACGGTGCGGTGCCAGGTGGCGGATATGCGCAACCTGCACCAGAGTCTGGACGAAGTCACGGTCAAGGACACGCTGGAGGGCGACAACTGCTACACCTGCAGCCACTGCTCCACTAAAGTGCGCGCTGAGAAACGGTACGTATCTTACTACTTATTTTGTTTTATCAGAGAAATAAACTGAAACAAATAAGGAGTTTCTTTGGTAACCTTTCAAAACACACGTCGAGATTCTGGTATTTCATGTGTATCAGTAGTGACCTAAGAAGTTATTATCCAATACACATCGTATTTATGATTTAACTGTAACAGTTTTCACGATTTTTCTGGTTTTAACCGATATTTCGACTCAACTACACGAATTTTGATCACAGCCACAGGGGTGCAGGGAAGAAATTTTTGACAGTTGATACTGACAGACACTAACGACAAATGAGAGTGTCCATTTTACTCTTATTCGTATTACGTTATTGGTTAATCGTAAGTTAATATTCGCGATGATATGTATCGCATGAATGTGCGTATAGATTATAATATAATGCTTTTATCTATTTTCGGTTACCATAAATTATTAAGGACCCTGGGAAGATTGTACATTCGTATATACTTCTCGCTGTTTAATCGTCTTGCACACGCAACTAACATACTTATCTGTATTAACTGTCATGTGTTATACGTATGCTAATTAGAACCGGTAGGTTTAGTTACGTAAAGGAATCGCGAAAAACTCATAGACGTTCTAAGGTGTATCAATTGCTTATCTGTATGTATGGATCATTCCAATCGTATGTTCTGTTCAGGGCGTGTTTCAAGAAGCTGCCGCGCATCTTGTGCTTCAACACGATGCGCTACACGTTCAATATGCTGACGATGCTCAAGGAGAAGGTCAACACGCACTTCTCGTTTCCAATGCGGCTCGACATGTCCGGCTACGTCGAGAAACACCTCATGCCGGCCCAGTACCAAGGTAATGTCGATGTTATTTTTTCGCCTAAATATACTCATTTACATTTTCGTTATAAAACTTAAAACAATTAGTTTAATGAAAATTTTCCTTTACGTGCACGTTTTGGAGAATGTATGATTAATATTTTTCTTACCTTTCTTGCATACAAAATATAATTTTTTGTCTAAATTTCTTTTGAAATTATCATAATTTTTTAAGGTTTTGCTTGCATACTTTAATTGCTAGAAATATATATTATGTTTTAATTTATTTTACAGAGGAAAAACGAAAATCAGAAGAATTGAAGAAAGAGGGCGACAGTAGCGGTTCGGTGGAAAGCGAAGATAATTTTGAGACAGAAGAACATCATGAGTAAGGAAAAAACTTATATTCACAAATACTTTTAACATTCGGTGACCTTGACTAGTACAATATACAATGTATAAAGCGGCTCAAAATTTTCAATCACTGTATGAAATGTATCTTTAACAATTATACAGATTTGTACCAATACAATTTACGATAATTTGTTATCATATGTGTTGTACATGATGTTTGCACTTTCAATGGAATAATAACAATTTTGATTTTTACAATATACTACACTTTACTACAAATTTTACTAACAAAAGTTTGAATACAATTCCAAGCCTAACTCTATAGTTCATGGCTTGAAATAAAGAAAAATAATATAGATTTGTATTGAACAATGTTACTGTCAATTTGTTGTACTTCTATATAAGGTGTTGCTATCTGGCTCTGTGCAACAATGTTATCTGTAACAGTCATATTTTGTTTACAATTGATAATGTCGTGCTATATACTGAACGTTCGCACGCACGCAGGTACGAGCTGATAGGCGTGACCGTGCATACGGGCACTGCGGACGGCGGGCACTACTACTCGTTCATACGTGATCGCGAGCACGAACACGCCGACCGCTGGCTGCTGTTCAACGACGCCGAGGTCAAGCCCTTCGACCCCGCACACATTGCCGCCGAGTGCTTCGGGGGCGAGATGACGGTGTGTAGTCTATATTTAAGAAATAACATAAGAAAAGTAAATACTCGTAATTATGCAGTAATAATAAATGGATTATCTATTGATCAAGATTGTGTTCTGTTTGGACCACGTCAGCAGTTGCTTTATTCGATCGATTATTTAACATAATTTAGACGATCTGTTACCAATTGAGCCTACAAAAGCATAATAACTGTATGAAACGCATTTACTAATTATTATGATATGTGTACTGTTGGTCACTGCTGACTTTGATTGACCTTATATTAGCTGTACCAATGAACTCATACGAAGGACTATAGTGTCCCGCTGATGATGAACATCCAATGCGGCATTGTGACCGACCGACCGTGTATACCATCTTGTAGTGTAGAGAAAAATGAACATGGATACAAATATTTTATGCTTACTTATTAATATTACTGTGCATTTAGAGCAAAACTTATGACTCCGTGACGGACAAATTTTTGGACTTCTCGTTTGAGAAGACGAATAGCGCGTACATGCTGTTCTACGAGCTGAGTCCGCCTCGCACGAATCGCGGCTCTGATAGCGGTCAGCAGGAGGAGCCACAGGTATTTCTATTGTTATTTATAGAGATTGCAAAAAAGTGAAAATGTTTCCTACCTGTATGATACATGTATTAAATTAAATTATTCAATGACACAATCTATAGGATGACACATCGGTGACGACCATTTCCGCCCCTGTCAATCACGTGGTCTCAAAGTTCTATCTGAAAACCTTGCACCACTTGAAAATTTTGCATATTTACACGTAATTTCAAAAGTAGGTGTTGCGCAAGCCACTCGCATCTGCGCCCTATGGTTCAAATAAACCTGTGCACTCACTGTTGTAATTATTGTTGTCAGTCGTCAACGGCGGAGGAGAACAGTGGACCGGCGGTGGAGCGCCGTAGCAGCGATCCGGCGCCCGCCATCGCACTGCCGCCCGACCTGCTGCAGTGGATCTGGGACGATAACATGCACTTCCTCCACGACAAGAACATCTTTCAGCACGCCTACTTCACGTCAGTACCTAGTACCCAGTTCAGTCTAGCGTCGACCTCTAGACCTACCGTGCAAGGAGGACTGGTGACGCTTGTCAGTCTCTAGATCTGTCAATTATTACCTCGATCCCAATGCCGCCGAATAACATCTTTTAGAAATGCATGAAGACTCCTAGACCAAGATAACAGACTGGTGAAAAGACAGTCCCGTTAATCTAATCAATAAATGTAATTTATAGTACTTTACCTGAACGCCGAAAGTAACGGATTGGATTCCCTTCGGCTTCATTACTTATGTATAATTATGCTATAAATAATATTAGTTCTACGGTCCTGATTGTTTGTAATGTAAAGTCCATGCTACCTGCGTCAGGTACGACACACACGCCGGTAGTACTATGAATCCTAGTGTGAGTGTGTTTCGGGTGTGCGTCATATATAAGTGCGCAGACGTAGTAATGGTTGGAATATTTAACAGGTTCATGGGTCAAATGTGCAGCTCGGTGCCGCAGTCGTTGCTGACCTTGCGGCCGGAGATCACGGAGGTGGCGGCGCGCTTGTCCACCTCCTTCTTCATTGAAACCTTCATACACGCCAAGGAAAAGGTAAGCTGTTACTGTCGACCTGTCTTTTTTCTACAAGATACCGTTAATTTCGATGGTCACTTTTCAGTTTGTTACTAATATTTTGTCTTTCTTTCCATCATTTAGGTATCTACGCAAAGTCTATATAACATAAGTATATCTTTATACAAATATATATAACAAATGTTTTTCGTGGCTCGGTTGTAGCAGGGAGAACTGATAATTAACGAAGTCATTATTCTCTTTGTGGTATGCCATGCGTAAGTATTGTTGTTAGCTGGCATTTATCACTTACTGTCAGGAGTTAAATGTATTATTTGATTGGATAAAAATATCAGACATGTAATTCTCAATCGTTTAGCCGACGATGGTCTCTTGGGTGGAGCTGGTGACAAAGCAGTTTAACGCATCGGCAGCTGCCTCCGAGTGGTTTTTGGGGCACATGGCGGACGACACGTGGTGGCCGATGCAGGTTAATTCACTATAATTAAATTTTTTTTATTAAATAAAACAAAAAATATACAAGAAATTTTGTACAATTTTAGTTAAATGTTTTTAAATATTTAAAATAAATTGTTGTTCTTTTATAGGTGCTAATAAAATGTCCAAATCAAATGGTCCGCCAAATGTTTCAGAGGCTATGTATGCACGTTATACAAAGGCTGAGGTGAGTTAAAAATATATTTACTTAAAATAAATGTATCTCATGGTACCTTGGACTGCACTGGGTCTCGACGTGTAGTATACTGAAACACATATATGAAATGTGTACTTTATTCGTAACATACTACAAGTAGCTTGGAAGAGGTATAAAAATGCACATATTTCCTATAGATTATCGAAGTATTAGTATTGATTACTAATGCATGCCTCAAGTTATAATGTTCACAAACTTTTTTTTTATAGTAAGCATATTTTTTGTACTGGGATAATTAATCACTCTTTGTTTCCAATAACAAAAAAAATGTCACAATTACAAATCAGTATTGTTTTTCAGATCTAGTCATTGTGCCTTATACCTGCAAGGTATGGAGGAAGGCGAGGATAATAGTAAATTAGGCGAAGCAAGCTGTGTTACTAGGTTTATAAGAATGTTGTTATCTTTGGTAAGTATGTCATTAAATATTTTAAACGAATTTTAAAAAGAGAACTTTTAATTTGTGTTTTTTTATGTTAATAACCGACAAACGAGCAGATGAGCCACCTGGTGGTAAGTGGTCACCGTCGCCCATGGACATCAGCAAGACTGATGTGTGTGTGTGTGATGTGACTGATCACTGATGTGTTGTCGGTCAGGAAAAGAGAAGAAGGTAAGAGAAAATGTACTGGCTTTCAAGCCTCTAGCCGGAACACGACGAGACGTTTGGCGGCTGACTCAAGCAGGAATGTGGTAGCTAGCCAGGCAGGCTTCACGGAAAGATAATAATACCAGTAATTATATTAATGACTTAATAATAATACTGATAATATAATCCATACGTGAAGCCCTACCACCAAGCAGGCTGGCTTCTGTCGCCTCTTACGACACCTTGTCTGGCAGCATGGGATTGGGGGAGTATTCTAAGCCGCCCCAATACGGCTAAAAATTGTAGATTTTGTAAAATTCGTAGATTTCTTTAACGTTAACAATAACTTTTCACTATTTGTAAGATATTTTTGAGGTAGATCTTAAATGCAAATGTCATACTATAGACAATATAGAGACAACATCATAACCATACTCTAGGGTCAAATTCCGTTATATTTCTGTATTATCTTTAATAAATTCAATAGTCTTACAAAATAATACGCTACTCTAATGTTTATTGCATATTAGGACAGAACAAAAAGATATCAGTAAATATTCAGTGAATTCCCGTGTTAATAGTCGTAAAAGGTGGTTTTGTCACTGATAGTGATCTCTTCCAGATAATCTTTGGGTTGCAAAAGACAAGAAAAGGAGGGCAGGGCTACACAACTATTTATTAAACAAACATAGTAATGTATATATACATATGTCAACATTGTCATAAATAAATATATAAAAATATACTACTTGATGATGATAAGAAACAAAGAAGTATTGTTATTTAACAACATATTATGTGAGTGAGGGATCGTTCACAGATGGAGAACGGAGCAAGGTCTCACCTGCGGCATTTGACGGAGTATTTCAGCCTGCTGTATGAGTTCAGCAAGATGGGCGAGGAGGAGGGCCGCTTCATGCTGCGCGTCAACGCCATCTCTAGCATGGTCAACTTTTACCTCGGGCAGAACTCCGCCACCGTGAGTTTTCGCACTCGTGTTGTGTACCGTTGAGGATCAAGGTTACATTTCTTTAAAAAAAATGGGACATGATGCTTTCAATAGAAGCGCATGCTCTGACTCAAATTATAATTAAGAACATCAATTTTAAAATGTTTGAGCGCATTCATATAATATGCAACTTAACCATCACGAGTTATGACGTTGTTTCTAGCATTTACCGAATATTTTGAAAGGAAAGAGCTAATTAAAAATAAAAGTAAAATTTCACGTTAGCACCATTTATTACGATTTTGTTAATACACACAAACGGTTTTCGTTTGTTAAGTAGAAGCAACATACAGATATTCCTTTTTAAATAGTGTCAAAAGATCTTTGCCATCCAATGACACCTGTAAATATGTCCTTACAGAATGATAAACTTATCATGTTCAATCCATGATGCGAGGAGAAACGCAAAGATTTCACGCCAAAAAGTGCATAACCTTCTTATCATGGTAACTTTATCGTCGAATTATTCCAGGCGGAGTCGCCAGTGGAAGAGGCAGGGAGTAGTGGAAGC
>PDGT01000039.1:1737755-1747947 GCA_003671415.1 Megathymus violae | reverse complement strand
ACTGGCGCGGCTGTGGGATTCTGCTGATGTCTGCCCCCACGCAGCGCTCGAGTGGCTAGCACTACAGGTGACATTAACTTTAATATTTATCTGTTCAATTGTAGATTCTCTTGGCCTATGCTAATTAGTTCTTCGGTTTGTGTTGACTGACTTTTGGCATTTTTGCTTGATTTTACATCATCAAATTTGTATCACTAACAATAAAAAAAATTACATGTTGAATTAATTATATTACTGAATCATTAAGTAAAATATTTTGTAAATTAAAATAAATCATGCGGGTGTAAATTCCTTTGAACGTTAGATTCGACTTCCCCGCCCAGAACATTTGATTAAGTAAAATATTTTGTAAATTAAAAAAACAACATGCGGGTGTAAACTCCTTTGAACGTTAGATTCGACTTCCCCGCCCAGAACATCCACACAAATAGATTAATTACGTATTGTTAGATGGCCTACAATAATATGCGCGACATTTTGATTGATTCTAAAACTGGAATACTGACGGTCAGGTGCCGCGAAATAAGGCGGCACATGCGTGGGCGCTGCGCACGGCGGACCGGTGGGTGGAGGCGCAGCTGTTGGCGGCGGGCGCGGCACGAGTGCGTGCTGCCGCCGCGCTGCTGCTGGTGGCGCTGGTGCCGTCACAGCACTTCCGCGCTGGGTACGCGCGCGCTCGTCCCGCTCCCTCCCACCCCGCCAAATTACCCGACACCGCGCATCACACGCTGCATCAGGTAATACGCTCTTCTCCATTAAAAAATATTAATTTCTTTTACACATATCATATTCCTTAAAATTACCCATCTAAAGAGTAATAGAAATTAATTCCCACTAAAAAATCACAAACGTAATAGTTAGTTTGGTTGATGAATATTAACTTTTGATCAAGTAAAAGGTTATTTTGCTCAATTGTTGTATACAACCTATAGATTTTAGATGACATTGTGGTATAAGTACTAAAATATATTTACTACAAAAAATATTTTTGTTTTAATTTTTAACTTGACAAACAACTGAGATAATTTTTAAATTTCATTCTTCTGCTTACATATTAAAACTAACGTTTCGATTGCAGGTCTACACAATGCTGCTCGGCAAGCTGAAGGCGGCCCGCAAGTACACGGACATCGCGGTGCACGGGACCATGAAGCTGACGGCTTACTTTGGCGTCATGTCTTACTGCGTCGTCAGCAGGGTCGAGAAGTTGATGGTACGTCAATTGCCATCGTACGATGGGGGTAACGATCACATTTAGATACTGAAAATATTTTATATAAAGTATGAAGTGTTTCTTCTAACACCAGGGTATCTTATAACTCAAATCAAGAATATAAAATTCCTATTTTATCAGTTTGTCTGAGCATCTCTCTGAACCTATTCAAACCTATTCAAAACAGTTTTCAGTGTCGGGTACCTTATTATTTGTATTGATTAATTTCAGTCTATTAAACCATCAATGACAAAAACTTCTGTAATGTTATAACAGATAATTTGATATTTGCATCGCTACATTGACACATACAAATACATAATATTCGATATTTTTCTTCTTAACCTACAGGATGTCGCTTTATCGATGAATTATATTTTATCCAAAAGTCACGACTCTTTTTATATTGGGAGGTGGCTTTGAATACTTCAATACGTTTTTTTTTTTCATGTCTCTTAACAATTTCCAATTTAAATATATTCAAATTACATATATTACTTACATATATTCAAACATAAGTGAAACTCGAAACATAAAGAAGTTTACCGAGAGCCTTTAAAAAGCAAACGTAGAGAATAATCCTGTTCAGTAGTCATTTAATTAGCTACCGACAATAATTTATATTCGTAATTGCGATAATTACTCCGAGCGGGTCGTACCTAGATACTAAGTATGGCGATGAACACTATCCAACAGTTCGGTCAGTACTTCAACGATCTATGGGACCTGTACCACCCGGGGATATCGGAGCCGTCGGTGGCGGTGCACCCCAACAAGCAGGCGCTGCTCACCTTCTGGCACGCCGTGTCCGTCGACTGTCCGGAGAACGTGCAGCTCGCGCTCGCCAACCCCCGGGTCACCAAGCATATCGCCTTCAACTATATACTGTGAGTAGCGCGTCAATGAAACGTATCGCCCTAATGTAAGTAGATGTTATTTATGTAATGTGAGTTGAGTGATGAGGTTGAAACACAACGTCGAGCGTTATGTAGCGTTTATCGGAGCAGGCGACCGCGACGGACCGTAGCTGATAATATATGATGTGCCAATAAGTAGAATTAGATAACCTAGTTAGATTTAATTTTTATTATTAGTATATTTAGTTAGTGAATGGCGACGTTTATTGTGATTGAAATAAAATCAGTCGTGAAATTCATATTTCAGTGAAATTATTCATATTTCAGAGCCAGTTTAAAATAGGGTTTTTCGTGTCAAGCTCTCTTAGCTGGCCTTGATGATAATATCCCTGAATTGTAGATTATTATTGGCGATGGTGACCACTTACCCATCGAGACGTCTGCATGTTTGATGGCTAACAAGCATATAAATGTATTGGATAAGTAATTTTGCCGATATAAGTAGGTACATCTCTTAGTCTCTATTAATTAGATTTTTCTATCTTTTTATTCCATAGAAATGGTCTCAATCAACTAAAAGGACGACGGTTTTTATATTTGCATGTATAACAATTTTTTTAAATTTTGTTTTTTTTCTTTTTATTTTTGTTTTCATTTTTAACTCCAATGGTTAGCCAACAGATGGCATTACTTAATGTTATCCTGAATAACGCTGTTCAGTATAACACACACACACACACGTGTGTGTGTGTAGATTATGTAAGTATGATTAAGTATTATAAATTACAAATCAGCGGAGAAATCCGTTTCTTATGTTTAGCGAAATGGATGGACAATGGCCGTTAAGCAATATCCCAAAGCAAAATGTGTAAGTGATGTGTGTTTTGTTGGTGTAGCGCGGACCACGACGACGGCGAGGTGGTGGCTTACAATCGCGCGATGCTACCGCCGTACTACGCGCTGCTGCGATTGTGTTGTCGGCGCTCGGCCGCGTTTGCGCGCACGCTGGCGCAGCACCAAAATGTGCATTGGGCGTTCCGCAATATAGCGCCGCACGCTCACCTCTACCCCGGGGCCGCCGACGAGCTACTAAGGTACTGTTCGCGTCAAACATTGACAGTTTTGGTACAGAACAAATTAAACACATTCTCAATTTTTCTGTTATTGTTGTTTAAAGACTTTTAATATGACGAAAAACTTGATTAAATTACTTTATCCAGCAATCAGCTACCAGTTTAATCATAAACACTTTGTAAATCACTTCGTCGAACAGACTGCGACTCGATTCTAAATACGTGTTACATCGGGCAGTGTACGCAAGCTCGACCTCGAACAAAAGATCCTCTTTATGATACGATATGTTTCCTTGCTACGAGGCGCGCGGCCGCAGCGTTGAGACTGGTGTGGGAGTGGGGTATTCGGAACTCGAGGTACCTTTTCATACCCGGACAGTTACTTGAGGATTTCAACAGCCCCCTGGTGACAAGCCCCGCTGTTGAGCAACTCCTTTAACTGATCTTCGCCATTTTAAATACCTAGACTCTTAAATCAGGTCTTCATTGTTACACATAAATAGAATGTTGCTTTTCTATACTTTTATACTCATTAAATTGTGCTATTAGCTGAACGCTATGATTTAATGATTTTTATCATTTTGTGCAAAATATTTATTTAGTATGGTGATATTAGCTCCTTATCAAAGATGTATCACACATTGCACCACGTTGTATTTGACGGCTACCCCTTGTGGCAGGCTGGCGCGTATCCTGGCGGCGCGCGGCGGTGCGAGCGGTGCGGAGGGCGGCGACGGACGCGAGGCGGCCGCGTTCCGTCGCAGTACGCTGTCTGCATACTTACAAGGTACTTACACGAACACACAGTTTACTGAACCGAACTATCTAATGTTAACAGGGGTTTTTAGATCTTCAAATTAATTTTTTGACATGTCTTGTAGACAGAATTTTTTTTTAATGTGAATATTTTTTTTAATGTGTTAATTAAACGGAATGTGGCGATGAAGTCTAAGATGTTGAACGCACTAACTTATAAGAGCCTATTCACTCTCCTCTTGAAGACTCCCACATTGTAAGAAGGCGGGAACATCGACGCGATTTATATATATATATCAAATTATTACATTAAACCGACGGGGTCATGATTTCACAAACGGATATCATATCTCCTTCAGTTACCGGCGATCTCGAGTGTCGGAAGTTCTTAAGACGCTCAGTAATAGAGACCTCGTGCTAACGTCGTGCTCTTCGGAATAAGGATGCGCTCAATAAATGTTGTTGCCATTCAAATGCCGACATGTCCGAAATTACTTATTTCGGTCGATAGCTGGTTCCGGCAGCCGGAGGTTAAATTTGAAAATATATTTAAATTTGAATATATTTTGTCTAAAAACATTACCTCAATCGTTCGTTCACAATACAACATTGGTTATGTATGTGTATAAATAATATTTGTTATTTTTTTCCGTTGAGAATATTATCTATATAATGTTTTGAAATGTTGGATACAATTATAGCTCATACATTTTACCGTAGGTTTAAACGGCAGAACGTGTTGGACGACGTTGATATCGGCGTTCTGCACGCTAGTTGAGAATGAGGACGATAGACTGTACGTAGTTTATAATGGAGGACTGCAGATGACATTTGAGGTAAATAAATAAATGTTTACACTCTCACACTCCCGCACTAGGATTCCCTGTGTTGCGGGTGGCGTGGACATACACAAATATGACATTACCAACACCCATGACAGAGGACAAACATTTATCTGTCACATAAACGTCTGTCACGGCCGGGATCGAATCCGGGACCCCTCGCCCGGCAGGCAGGGTCATTAAAAAAAGAGCTTTGGGGTTGTTATTTATATATTAATTTTAAGTCTGAGTGAAGAAGTTTGTTAAAGTTTTAATTTATATTTAAAATAATGTGTTAGGGGACAGAACCATTCATGATGTATGAGTTTGTATAAGAGAAATTAAATAAAGACTGATTGATAACTTTTTGGATGCTGGTTTCATAGATTTGTTAATAGTGGTATATGTTTTAGGCTTTGCATAGTCTTCACGCGGTGTACGTGGAAGGCGGCGCGGGTGTGGGTGGGGTGGCTGGCGCGGGGGGCGCGGGCGCGGGCGCCGTGCGCGCGGAGCTGACGGCAGCGTTGCGATGGGCGCGCGCGTTGTGCCGTACGTTGCGCACGCGCCGAGACGCTAAGGAAGCGCGCGCGTTGCTGCTCGCATGCAAGGACTGGCCCGAGTGCGCGCGTCGTCTGCTCACCATGCTCAACCTGCACCAGCGGCTCACGCATCTACGGGACGTCGCTCTGGGTGTGTATAATCACAATGTATGATTATATAAGACCTGGAGTCCATTTTTGTTATCAATAATATTTTGCAGATCCTAAAATAGAAACATAAACTAAGAAAAATTCAATTGGGAAGAATTTTAACACCGTTTAGACCATTGCTGTGTAAAATGTAATTGTGTATAATGTAATTGTGAAAGAAAAACATTTTTTCATACCTGTGTACTGTAATTTATTATTTTTATTACCATTTATTGACCATTTTTAAATACTGCTATACGTCACGTACGTCATATAGTAGATATATAACGTAGAGTACACATGAATGTGTTTTACTTGCAATTGACGCTCTTAAACACATCGTTCGATATTAACGGTAAATCGGTATTAACATGTAGTAGACAAAACTGTGTTACATGTGCAGGGTCGGTGTGCGCGGGGGTCCTACGGGAGCTGGTGATGATCGGTGGTGCGGCGGCGCTGGGCGCGCTGGTGCCGCTGGCGGCGGGTGCGCACGCGGCGGCGCGGCCCGCGCGTCACGCGCATCACGCCCATCACGCCCATCACGCGCACCACGCGCACCGTGCGCGCTCGCATCATCCGCCGCCGCTTGCCGCGTTGTACCGTCCGTATCATAAGTTTATTGGTAAGTCTCTACTAAATGTTTATAAGAATCAGTTGGTACAATTTCTTTATTTATGGATTAATAGGTATTGAATGAATATTAGCGTATATTTAGTACATACGTTTTATATAATTTATAATAATTGTAAACTAACACTTCCAAGAAGCTACACAAAACCATCTCATTTAGATCATTGAGTAGTGAAAATTCTCTAAATTATTCCAATTAGCTGATTTATAATCGAACATTTAAAAAGGGCCTTTGATACAGAACCTTAGTAAATATTGAATCTCAATAGTTATTTTGTTCATTTATTTTGAACATATAATAAAAATACAGGAAACATGGTTTATAGTAATAAATAAAATTGGAGTGTCTGTTTGTAATATTAAAATAACCACTTTTTACTACATGCATATGATTGTATATATGTTACATATACCAAAATAACATTTTTTACAATTTTTATCTATCTGTCTGTCTGTTGTTCCGGCTAATCTCTGAAACGGCTGGACCGATGTTGACGGGATTTTCACTGGCAGGTAGCTGATGTAATAAGGAGTAACATAGGCTACTTTTATTTCTCCTAAATAACTTTTTTTGTTAAATTCCACGCGGACGAAGTCGCGGGCACAACTAGTATGTACATAAGTTTGTATCACTTTTATTTCTTTATTGTTTGTGCGACAATAGTAATTTCTTCCAGTAGACCCAAAATATACAATGAAGCCGCGTTAATACTTCCGCAGAGTCCAAGCCGAAGCAAACACCGCTATTACACTCTTATCAGGAAGCATACAACATATTCAATTTAAATAAAATTTTACTCGATGTTCGTTTTTGGAGACATTTTTCAAGAGGCATACTATGCCATCGCTTGAACAATCTCAACGGTGAACAGTCGACATAGATTGGAAGATGATATTTGATTGTGACAACGCTTACGCTGTTTATAGACACATGTTGCCGCGTGGCGCGCAGCCAGCGCTGCATGTCGGAGCAGCTGGTACTGCTGTCGGCGTTGTGCGCGTTGGAGGCGGCGCCACTGCGGTCGCAGCTGTTCGCCGCCTTCTGGCGCGACGTCGCCGCCGACCCGGTAAGTACCCCGCCGCACCACTGCGCAGGCTACCTTATCATCGCTCACTGCATCACTTACCGTTCTTAAACTTGTATTAATTTACGATCATAATTTATGATGGTGTATATCTTATAACGACAAATAAATATAAATATATATATATATCAACGTACGTACTATCGCCATCATGTGTTTCATCTCGAAAAGGAGTACCATCAGGATAAGCAGTACGACTGCTGATACTTGTCTGTCCTTACTGTTCAGTATGATGAATATAATGACTAATGTAAGTCGTTTCTGACCTAATTACCTACCACCCTAATGATATTTAAATATTATTATCGATATTCGCTTACAATGTCGGAGAGCAAGTTAAGTAACGTGTTGCACGCTTTCTCCTTGATCATTAACGTGTCGGTGATAGCTCTGGTGTCACATGGATCTTCATGAACGGCTGTGACGACTGACGACTGACGACATACCAACAAAATATAATTACTATATTGTTGTTATTAAATAGTCCCTCGGGGATGTCTGGGTTCATGCGACATTGCACTAGTATAGCGACGCTTTTGTTTTAAATGTAAAACTTTCCTCCATTTGTGCGTTGTATGTGTCAAAGGAAAATGTCATTTATTACTGTAATGATTTGCAAATCTGTTGCCGACCAAACAAAACACGCAACAATGTTTTATACTATGGGATAAAAAAATGTTATCGATGCCTTTGCAGGCGGACGCGAAGCTGGAAGAGATGCTCCTGGAGTGCAGTGTCCTCTCGGAGTACATAGACGCGGTGCTCTTCGACGAACGGGACTCGCTCGAGGATCCAACCATCTACGAATTTATGCAACACTACTATCCAAAGGTAATAACTAGAAAATGGTTAACGAGCATCAGCATGTTGCATATCCATTTCTACGTTAAACCCGTTATGTAATGTTACTGCATATTTTACCTAAAATATCGGTACCGCACCGAGTTACCGAACTTTTGAAACAAAATGAAACAGTCTTACACGTTATTTACACTTATCCTCGGTCAGACATCACAAAAGTGCTGGAGCGAGAGGATCCGATACGCTATCACGATTGCTGGAGAGTATGTAATTAGCTGAGGGTAGACGCAAACAGGTACTAGAGCGACACGTGGTCGTATGTTATAATTATAAACAAGATAGTATACTCAGATATTCGTCGGACCAGCGGTAGATGGTATTAAGCAACGATAATTACACTCATAATAAAGCAGATTGTGCTCTACTTGTATGTGTGTGCACAACATAACAACATAACATTAATGCACAGCGCTGTGTTTGTTTACGCTGTTGACATAACTATCCTATAGTTAATATAAACATGTTAATTATGGGATTTTTAGAATGTTATTGTACTTTCCGATTTTATGCTGATTAAGAAATACAAAAAAACATTTGTATTGTTTAATGTTTATTATTTTGGCACTTTGTAAGTAAAAAATAGTATTTTTTTTTTTACATAAAATAAGGTATGTACATATTTTGCAACTTTTTATTTATTATATAATCCAATATTTGCTCATAGTATATAAATAATAATATTGTTCTATTCTCAAAGGAGCTTACGTACAAAACGATAATTTTAAATTTTATTTTTTAATGGTAATCGCGAGTCACGACTGCCCCACTGCTTGAACTCGGTCTCGGATGCGCTCTTGGTAAGACTGGTTAAGGCTGGCCCACTGGGAATTAACAAATTTCACACTTATTTGAAAATGTTATGGTATGCGAATGTTCCTCTCTCAGTAATATGCTTTTAATTTTGTACAGTTAAAATATTGTAACCTCCCTGTAAAAAGACCTCTCTATCCGGTAGACCGACGTTCCAACTATTAAGCTGCTGTTAAATATCGATACGATTAATCGGGGATGCGGGATATGTTTGTCGAGTTGTGTAAAAATATCGTAAAAACAAAACTATGTATACGTACGTGTGCGCGTTCAGGTGCACGCGTCGCGCATGGCGTGCGGCGGCGCGGCGGGCGGCGCGGGCGCCGTGGAAGCCCTGGCCGACGAGCTGGCCGGCACGTGTCCGAGGACGCCGCTTAACAGTTTGTTAGGTAACCGTTCTGATACTGAACTGAACTGATAAACTAACTTTGATATTCAATATTATATAATCCATAGCCGGCAGGAATACTTTCAATATATCGATATACACGTTTTTTATTGCTTTATAAGGCTCCTATTTTTATTACGCCTTTATTATTACGGGAAAAATGTATAATTCACCTATAGTCATCATGTCTGTTTTGAAGGTTACTTACGACATCTGAGGATATTTTATTTTTTGATGGAAATACATGAAGTTCACGATTTCGGAGTTACGTACACTGTCTACATAGACTTGGTCGAATTGTATCACTGAGGTACATCGAAGTTTGGCTACAACCGGACTGATGGACGCGTCTCATGTCAGACGTATATTGGTGGAATGAACCGAATTGCAGGTTAAACTTACGCATACAATGTAAATTTATTCTCAGGATCGACCCGCGCGTTATTACTGTTGGCGTCACGCGCCACGCTGTCCCAGCCGGCGACGAGGGCGTTGCAGAGAGCTGTGCACGCGTTGCAACAGCGGCTGTTACGTGCCGCAGGTTTGTTATCTTGTCTTTATGCAATTCTGTTATATTAACGAATTTAAAAATTATCTTTATATGGCACGATATAATGTGATATAATACAAAAATCACCTTACTATTATATTCCATAACAATGTCATTGAAACGGCTAAATGTATATTGAATGTAAAAATAATGAAATACGAAATTGATTTTGTAGGAGCATAGCGATAACGTTACAATTAACGAGCGTTACTTACTCGTGATGTGGGTCGATTGGCAAAATACATTTCAATGACAAATTAGTACTGCACTGTTGACAAAACAATCGATTTAGTCAATTTGACCTGCCTTGCAGACGAGGAGCACTCTGAGCCAGAGACGACCGGTGAGGGGGGCGAGAGGGGTGATGCGGGTGAAGGGGGCGCGCGCTGCCACTCGCCCGAGGGCAGCGAGCCTGACGAGCAGCTGGACGAGCTCACCGCTGACCTGGAGGACGAC
>PDGT01000039.1:1694507-1737736 GCA_003671415.1 Megathymus violae | reverse complement strand
GCCGCCACCCCCGCCTCCGCGCGCCGCCCATCGCCGCGCGCAGCTCGCGCACGCGGTGCAGGAGCTGGCCGCGCTCGCTGCGCCGCCAGAGTAACTCGACAGATTAGACAATATATTGTTACATCGCTTATCTTCTAGAAGCTGGTGACAATTCTCGTTCATGTGTTCAATGCAACTCGAGGCAGTAACATAATATGGAACTCTACACGTTCACTCCACGAAGACGCGTCCTCTTTTTTTTTGAGAGGGGTAGCAGTTTACGATATTTACTTCAGGACGACACATCGCTTAAGAGACACGTAGACGTGTGGAATTGTGAGTGAATCCAGTGTTAATAGGACGTGGAAATTTATTATATACGTTTGCAGTTGCGATGGGACTGGCGCAATTGGAAATTTTAATGAAACACTGCTTACATCGCAATGACGAATAGTGAGCCGCGTCTTTATGGTTTGATCGATCTATAACAAGTGGGAACGTTATGTGTGCAGTGTGTCGGATATAGAACGGGCTTCGGTTGGACTGTTGAACATCCGGAAACTTCGTTCTTATACGTGATCCGTCAAATATTTACATTGTGTTATTCCAGCGCGCAAGGAACGTGCCCTCCCAAGGGGCGTACTATTATCGTGTACGTTTTTTACATGCCCGATTACTGAATCCTCCTAAGATATGTATAGAGTGTTGTCAAATTACACGCGAATCTATTTTTTAGTTTCATTGTAAAAGCGTATCTTAATTCGGAGAGGATGCTAAATGTGTTATGGTAGCTTCATGTGTAGAAAGTGAAGTGTGCGGATGTCCGATTGTTCTGTCTCACACCAACTAGCTACCGACCAGTAAGTACAATCGTGGATCTGCCTACCAACACACACTTTCCTTTCTCTTAAGTGGGAAGAACAATATGATTCGTGCATGATATATGAAAACTTAATCGACGATAGAGAATTTACTACAAACAGGGGAATTACTATATTGTTAGGATGATTCCTCTATTTGTTCGTAACATATAATTTAAATGAAAGAACATATTTTATTAAGTTTATTACTTTTCCAGGCAAAGTTAATGTATAATTGGTTACGATAAGTTTGGTACTTCAGCCGGTAAAGTAACGTAACTTAATAAATGGCAACGGGTTACAAACATTTAGAACACTACCGGCTCTTCGGTCACTGTCTCTCTAAACACTTACAGCCGGTTCCTGTAGCGCATGTATCCCTCACTGCTGTTTAACTGTCCGTTTGATTTATTGCATGAACTTACTTATGTACGGTTAGCGACAGATCCTCTGAGCAATAGATCAATCTCGTTGCTGGAAATTATATATACATATCTTTTTTTTTTAACCTTAAAAATTAAAGTAAAACTGTATATTATTCGAGTTTAGTATATTGTTATTATAAGCAATAAGAGGTAGGTTATTCGATTTGGCTGTTAACCAATTGTTTAAATAAAGTTAAAGGAGAAAAGGATCGTAATTAAAAAATGTATATGAATAGTGATCAAAGTACAAGGATATACGGAGACGTGGCATACGATAATTGTGTCCAGTTAATGAAAAGGTGTGTGTTGTGATAGGAATTCAGATAATACAATTTTAAGTCTTAACATCTTGAAAATTATTATAACCAAATGAAATTGTATTATTCCGATATATTAAAGAAAATAATGCGATGGAATACAACCAAATTTAGTTGTTACAGATAAATAAGTAAAAAGTATTTTTGTTACAACAAACTCGATCTTCATTCTTGTTTAATAACAATCGGTCTAGAGGGAAAATGCCCTTTGTAATGGTGTCTGCATAACTTTTTAATTAAGAAGTACACTATTTAAAAAATTATCCCGATTAAGGCAGCTTATACTGCGTTAATTAATGTATACTGGCAGTGAAAGTAAAATGGTGATTGATAATTTGATGAACGCAACATTGATTAAAAAAAAAAAAAGAAATCAAATGTTATGTGTGAATAGAAATTTCTTTCGACAAATAAGCCGTGTTATCATATTTCGCTAGATAGCTGTTGTTTGCATGTAATAAACTTAATAAAGAAAAACATATCTATTTAAGGATATCAGCGGCATTGTAATTGTTCAGAATTGAATACGTGTGTGCACCATGAACGAAGGTGGAATGTACAGATGTTCCTTACACAACTATATGACCATACTAACGGCTGGTGAGGGCTTGTATGCAAAAATTTTGTCGACATACTTTATTCTGTGTCGTGTAATATTTGTAATTGCGTTTTATAGTACAAAATAATAATAAAGTTGTCGACAAATCGAAGTAACTACTGAGTTATTGAATATAATGTAACGAACGGAATTACTTCTATCCGACCACGTCTATTAGATGTATGTTTCAACCAAACGTGCTAATCTTGTAACGGCGGACAACGAGCTCCGATATAACTAAATATTTCACTGATATTCATCTACCAGTTGTGCAGTGTCAATTATACATCGATGTTTTGCGTACATTCCATATATCGAACATCACAGACTTCAATCTACTCGTCTTAAATAAAGCGAGTGTCTTCATCAGCCTCTGGCATACGGCAGACGCGGCCATCGGCTTCCGGTAAACCACGGGCTAATACGGACGACGGAGAAATCGGATCTTGCATCGAATAATATAGTTTGGGCGGTGGCGTCGATTATATTGTCTTTCAAGGCGCAAAAAATATTTTTTTTAATCTATGGAGTCGGCGAGGCTAGTGAAGGACTCGGGCGCTCAAGCGATTTTGTAATTTTATTAATTTTGTAGTTAGACTGTAAAACATATTTTATAATATTTTAGAGAATACTTAGCGGTCTGTATTTGAATCACGAATTAAATAGGCGCTATCGATTCATTTTTTAACAACATAGGTTCGCTATAAAGAACTCTTAGGATGTATTTTTCGTCATACGACAGGGAGTGGCTTTCGGTTTACTTTTTAAAATTACGAATACATATACCGTATTAGACGATAAATTATATTATTTTTCCACGAAGGAAGTCTTTTTCACATATTGATAAGTTGATAAAAGATTTTATCTCAAATCCAAAAGTGTTTTCAGATAATCACCAGTTGAATTAATAAATTTTTACATCCTAACACACGTCCACGTGTGTTTTGCATTAACGTTTGATCGAACGAGATTACGATCTGTAATAGATATTTAGGTATCCCTCAAGAGGCGCTCAACAAGCCCGACTGACGACTGTAGAGTATTTGGATACATAAGATTTCCAAAGTTCCATAACGTTTTACAAATTTTACGTCACTAGTTCTCATTAGGTAGTCTCGTTTCTACCATTGTCTATTACAAACACTATAACAGGAATATTGCATAATTCCTGTGTCAACAGTAATTGAAAGTTACAGGTTCAGTAAGTCACGAAGTTGTTGGGTAAAATAATTTCAGTATGTGAAAAAGACATGTTACATACAGAAATGCATAAAGTTTATTTTATTTATTCAATTACATTTATTATTATTTTATTTTATTTCAATTCATGTTTTGTGCTCCAGTTCATGTTGAGTGTGAAAGCAATATTTTCAACAAACGTTAGTTATGAGTCGTTAATGTTTGTGATTGAATCTCCGACACAGCAGAGGGTCTATAATTGTAAAGTTTAATCAAGTTTTGTAACAATTTAGAAATCTTTACTCGATAATGTATTAATACAAAATCTTTGAATTAAAGTGATTTCAGCGTTAGGTAATTTAAATAAGTCAAACGTACCTATTTGTAGTTATTGTGTGGATCGTGTCCATGTATGTATATTTTCATTCCCAACTCCTAAATAACATCAAAATAATTTGAAAAAGTTTTACCTACAGAATAAAGTCATTTTTAACGATCGCATCAAAATTTATAATTACGTTTCGGCTGTGAAAGTTTTTTTAGTTAGGATGTACGATTTTAAATTAATTAGTCGAGTAACAAAATCCGCTTACTAAAATAATCCCAGTTTGTCATCGATTGTATCACAGTTTTATACCTATTATAAGACATTTTAATGTAAACACCCGTCCAAAGCACCCACTTATTTCCCTTGCAGATATTTTAATTTGAGGCCAGTACAATTTGATAGTCGGTTGAATGTTGAAATGTTTTTAAATTTAGTATTTAAAATTGTATGAATACTTGTTTCATATATGTACTTATTGAATATGAATCTTGTCGATGTTAAAAATTTTACGAAATAAATAAATAAATTGTCGACTCGGCTCTTAAAAATGATTGCACAGTATTACATGGACAGCTAAGCAATTTTAATACGAGTGTTGTGCTTGAAAGTGTGTAGCAAGCGGGCAACCCTAATTTATCTAACAATGAATTAAAAAATTTCAATTATTATATCATTAAACATGTTTTCTTTTTCATTCATTCTGAAATCTATAAATCTTCAATGACTATGTCTAAGAAGTATACTTATATATTTAATGCTTTATTGAATGCAAAGCAGTAATATGCTTTTGTTAAATGTTAAGTATAAATTAATTACAGTAACAAATCTTTTAATATACTGCCCAAATGTTTGTTTAGTATTGTGAAGACACTTTTATGTTTCTTGATCATAATATGGAGTGCTAAAATCGATTGCTATGCATGTAAATGGTATGAATAATCCGACTTTTATCTTGTAACTTAATAGTATTTTTTTATATCCCATCACAAAAATATTCTTATTGCTATAGCATACTTAATGAATATAATTATTAGGTTCTAATATCAATTTATGTAACTCATTGTAGCTATCAATAGGTGAATAGAAAACATTGAAAGTGAAAAAACTCTAAAGTAATACATATTAAATTCATTTAAAGTTACTGTAATCAATTAACCTGCGAAAAATTTGACTTGTTTTATTGTGTTTTCTAAACATTATGTGAATAGTTGCAGTCACTGTCCGATTTTCTAAAAGGGTTATTAATGATGTAATGTGGTGCTATCGATCTGTATGGAGTGACTGGTAATTGACAAAATGTGTAATTAATTTGTCCTGATTTTAGAGCTTATTAATATATATACCTTAAATATAACTATGCTGTAATTATTATTTTTTATTATTTTTAAGATTGTATTTTACGTTTTCCATGGAGTGTGGTGTAAGTTGACTGTGAGCTTTTAGCAATATTGCGGTCAAAATTTCGCATTTCAACTTTTGGCTTGTAATGTATGATTTGAATTTATGTAGTATATTACAAATTAAGCGTTTGAAACTAGAGTTTCATTCAATATAACTGTTATTAAAATTCATTTGTGAAAATTGGTATAAATACTGTAAATCGGACTGGAAAGCCAAAGTAAACAGTATTTTATAAAACTTTGCTGTTTTATTTATTCATCTCAGCCATAAATGTTACATTTTTATATAATTACAACACAAACAAATATGTTAATAACTTCATTCTCTTCAACCTTTTTGCTGACATATTTTACTTTTCATTTCTGCTGGAAACTTCTCAACAGAATTAAGGGCACAGTCTTTGCAATAATTTTTTGTATAAAAGACACTACAGTCCTTGCTTATACAAACTGGTTTATCACATATTGAACAATCTGCACCAATGACCAAAATTTCGCCTTTTCCAGGTGGACTGAATGGGTCCTTCATTACGTAACTTGGGTATTTAAGTTTAATGTTACATGAAAATGGTGGACTGGAACCCTTATAGTGTGCTTTTTCACTCATGCCACACCCAGAACAGTTGAATTCAATCACCAGCTGCTCTACTGTAACATTTGAATCTCCCATTGTCTACAAAAACAATGACAAAAATTAAGAAAACTTTTTATTTTTTAAATATATTTGTATTTGAGTACTATGCTTTATAGAATGAAGCATTTAATAATTATAAGAAGAAAGAACTACAATTTCTTATTCTAGAATATTGATTGTGATGTTTTAAAATATTTATATGCATATTTGAATTTTAAGGTCATATCAAAACCACTACATAATTGTTTCAATGCATTTCATTCATTTCTAATAACTTTTTCTTTTGGAGCTTCGATAGGCCACCAAGTAGGTTTACAGACTTCTACAGTATATTTGCCAACATTCAATGTTTTAGCTTCTAATGCCTCTTTTATTCTCACTAAACCTATGCCACAATCTTGTATAATACCTTTTAATTTCCCTATATGAGCTTTAGGATTATTACTGGTTGATATTGGTGAATCCATATTCAAACTTTCAGTGACTTTTTCAGTGAATTTTATAGGCATTATTCTTTTTCTAACCACACCAGTGTGATGGACTCGAGCTGTTAGCTCCTGACCAATATAGCAACCTTTGTGAAAACTAACTCCATGTAAATAATCACAGTTGACTTCCAGGGGAAAACTTGTCCCAGGAGGCAGGTCACTGGCTCCTTCACTCACACCTAGTTTATATCTTAAAAATTTGTAGCCATTGTCATTACTCTCCACAGTGACATCCTTTTCTCCAATTTTTTTTAGTATTTCTGATCCTTGTATCTCCGAAGGTGCCAAAATTCTATAACCCAAATCTATCAAGCGAGGATCTTTAAATACACATATATCATTTTCAATTTTATTTACATCGGAAAATTCTGGTGTTAACACCCACAACTTTAACTCTTTATTTATATCTTCAATCTCTACCTGCCTTTTCAGCCTAAATAGCTTCAAGTGCTTTTGTATTTGTGCAAAAATACTTTTATCGCATTCAATTATAAACGAGCTGTCTGCATCAAATTTATGTATCAAAGTATCATATAAAACTTTGCCTTTGTTGTTGAGGAACATCGCGTACATAGATCTAGCGCCTTCTTCGAAATGTTTCATATCGTTCGTTATAAGACCCTGTAAAAATATCGACGCGTCTGTTCCTTTCATTTTTAGCAATTTTTTATTTTCCAGAGGGTACAAGGCCTTTGATGAATATTCGTTGTGAACATGTCGCAGGAACGATTTAACAATAAATCGTCTGCGTATGAGATCATTTACCTGGTAAAATATCATGATAACCGATGAGATTTCATCACATCACAGAAGATTTTCTGTACATTTAGCGTACCGTATTTTATATTTCATAAATCAATATATTTTTCTGAATACTACAAATTATTGACATTTAAATCAAAAAAAAACTCAAATTGACTTTGTCACTTTGGCTTGACTTTGATAGTAAGTTTAACAGAAAGACCATAGACCAAAAAAAGGCAAACGTTTAATAAGACTTTTTGGATGGTGTCCTCACACCTGCTAAAAATACACGATACGGGTGACACGGAAGTGAGTTTGTTAGGATTTGTTATTTACAGAATCACGTTATTTATGCTTTTACTGTTCCTCCTATTTATCTGTAGCAACCAATCTCAAGTGAACAGTTTATTGCGGTTGAAATCAAGGCTGAATCGGACTGACTGGCGCCTCTGTCGCCCAGTAATGTTGATGGTTTATGATTCACTATATAGATAAACTAGCGGCCCGCTCAGTCTTCGCACGGGTGTACTTTATCAATAGTTTCTGCAGCGATGCGATGAAATAAATTTTTAAGCAAATTTTTTTACACCTTGGTTCACGTTACTGAAGTTTTAGCAAGAATCCCTTATTTTTTCTAGTAATAAATATAGCCTATGTTACTCAGGGATAATGAAGCATTCTAATGGTGAAAGAAATTTTGAAATCGGTTCAGTAGTAGTTTATTTGTTACAAATTAAGTATAGATTTTTCGATGGTCAACCAAAGTTCAGCTTTTTCAAGCTGAAAGATTTGTACGTTTGCTAGGGTATATACCGACTACTATGACTTACTAGTTTGGTATTATGTAAAGGTCGATAAAACATAAAAAGGCAGTGATTAATGGTGAGGGTAGCCGGACACCTATTAAACACCCGCAAGCTATTAATATGATGCTTATGTCATAATAAATATATATTTATGTCTTGCCGCTTACTGCAGGATATGGATTTCTCATTATTATCCGGTTTCCAAACCAAGCTCCAGCCTACTCCACCGTATTGCTTCTCATATCGCAAGAGGTCTATAACAGCTAGGACCAACAATTAAGAGAGCCGTCCAAAACACAAGTGTTAAAGAAGTTATTCCTACTAGCAGACACCCGTGCTATGATCATGTGATCACCAACCGCTCTCGAAATCGTTTTACTCGGTACATAGTTTACGAATGATTCAAACTCTCTATCTCTCTCTCTTGATTAAGAGAAAATTATTATAATAGAATCCAGCCGCAGTTGACGTGCTGTTTTATGAACCAGTTCTGTTAAATAAATAGTTGTTACTTATTATACGTATAATTATTGTTAATTTATCTAATTTGTATCTATACTAAATCTTTAGGTATAATGTAAAGAATGCATTTTTTCAAGAATTTACTTATAAAAAAACTTTAGGGTAATAATTAATTATTTATTTCCTTAATATAATTATTCAATTATTCGTTGAATTTTAATTAAATATATCAACGTAAATGAATATCTATTTATCTGTAATTGTAACTTTAATATTTAATTATTATCTTGCAAAATCATTTTTTAAATTCTGGCATAAAAAAGATTGAGCCTAATTTCATGTTGAATATTTTGGTAGGAATTTTTAGTTCCTGTACCAATACTAATTGGACACCACTAAATTGTAAGTTATGAAATTATGACATACTAAATAAATGCATGTAAACGCTCTTAAAACCGATAAAAAAAGGTCTACATTTGAGCTTTTCGTTCTTGTTACCACTGATTTCTTGAGCTCTTATAAATATTCTATTCAAAGTTCATTATTAAACAGATTCAAAAGCTTCCTGAACTTACACATAAAATTGATTAGTACAGTCAGTATCGAAAGCTGGTGGCCAAAATCGGTTTGCAAATAATAGCCAAGACAATGTACATGTTGTTACCGATAACTAATTCGTTAACAAAAATGTATGGAGACTGGAGAAATAGAAGTCATTGATTTCTTCTTCTTTCAAACAATTGACACCACAAATGTAGCAGAACACGTTGATGAGATTGCAGATTCGTTCAAACAAACATAAAACACTATCCAATTGTGCTGTGCAAGTCGTTCGTTGATATTGGAGTTCAGATTTTGATTATACTTTTGCTGCTAACTTAACCAAATATTTATTTTCTTCTCTCAATTTTTAGCAGGAACACCTTTGAGTTCCATGACGTCCAGCTTGTGGTCTTTTTTGACCGGCGTGGCGTGCAGCGAGGACGGCGCGGTGTCTTGGTCCTGCTCTATGGAGGCAGTCACCAGCTCCGTGGTCAGGGTGGGTTCCGATCTGACGGAAACCGTGTCCCGTTTATCCGGAGAGACGGGAGACGGTTGTGGCCGCCGCTGTTTCTTTAAATACGGTGTTAGCCTCTGAAATAGATATTTTATATTAAGTAACAGAAATATCATTATATAACGATAGAGGTTACAAGGTCACGTTAAACTCTGTATTTCAAATAGCTGAAGATTCCTGTGACAAAAAACGAATAGATCACCCTTTGTGGATCCTTGAGGTGTGCTTTGGTGGTGCGCATTTGAAAGTCGGGTGCGGCAAGGCAGCGCGCCAGGAACAGTGCGGCTGCGCACGCCCAGCTGACCCATACACCTGCGCTGGCCGCGCGCGTGCTGGCCGCACGCCCGCCCAGACCCCATGACGAGTTCCAAGATCGCTGTAGGTACAGATTAGCCGCGGAGCAGCTGTAACGAACACAGAAAGAAAATATTTTCCTTTTTCGTATACTTTATTAATGTGTTTTGACCGTCGTTCTGTTACCCTCCTAAAATAAAGCATGAAATATGTAATGTTTATTATGTGTTCCTTAGTCAGTAATAAGTGGGCCCTCCGTCGATTATTAACACCAGAAGTATCACAGAGGCGTTGCTAATTAAGAAGGAAGCAGAGAATCTCATTGTGAACTAGCTGTCCAACATTGCTGACACTATATTTTCTTTTTGTTTGTTCTTCTCAATGTTAAAGCACCTTTTCGAAACGGTAGTAGGAGCAAAAAATATGTGCATTAGTGTATTAACAAAGTACCTAATTGATTAAATTATTTTGAATTTTAATTTTATGTTTTTCTTTACTGGAATAAGTGATAATCAATTCCTAATGCGCACACAATTGACGATCCCGTAGCCCAGTTGGTAGTGACCCTGCCTGCCGAGCGTGGGGTCCCGAGTTCGATTTCCGGCCGGGGCAGATATTTATGTGACAGATAAATGTTTGTTCTCGGGTCATGGGTGTTTGTGATGTGATAATTGTGTATGTCCATGCCACCTGCAACACAGGGAATCCTAGTGCGGGGGTGTGAGTGTGTAAACGTTAAAAAACGTTAAAAAATTACCTTAGTTATTACATTAGTTAAAACCTATGGTCATGCGGAAACTAAGTTTATGCAATTGGCTGTCACTACAGCAATACCGAATTTCAAAAATAAACATCAACACTCACTCGGTAGAATTGGTGATGTTGTAGAAAGCCGAGCAGAAGGCGTGCAGGCCTCCGTTAGTCCTGGAGAAGCTGTGGCCTGTGAGGCCTACCAGTACCAATGCAAAGAGTAGAGCTGGAGTCAAAATCCGCCATGGTTGTTGTAAGCTGGATAACAAAAAGGGGATCGTGCTCATGATATAGGCTATAGCCGGCCACGCTGCCTGCTGTTATTGTTTAGCTGGCGGGATATAGCCATGGCTGGCCTAGCGACACTCACAATGAGATTTTGTATAAATTCAAGTTACCTACTGGTGGCATAATTATCATATCTGTATCAATGGTCAAGTTTTGTAACATTCTGGCATCTATAATCCAGTGCAATCAAGTACCAACTATACAATTTTTCTACCAAATTCAGTTTTATATGTACAACGTGATTTTGAGTAGACACTAAACCTGAAAGTAGTTTGTTCAGAGTCAGTAACTCAATCGAATGCAATATTTTTTACACCATGTTGTATTTTGTCCGAAAAATATTTTAAAAATATTACTATTTGGTCTCCTCTAAATTAGCGGCGTGTATCGCGGCGTCGGCGTTACGCTTTGACTTGAAACCGCCGTCTTTGACGGTGTATTTCGCCGCCCGCAGTCACCCGAAAGCTAGCGATCGGCGTGTGCGTGTGCGATTCCGTCATTAAATTATCGTGACTCAAAAATTATAACAAGAGTTTTCGCTACAACAATGTTCCAGTACACAGAAATGGTGCGAACGTTAGCAGTGTGCGGTGATAATGTTTCTATGGCAGTGCGACGGTACGAAGAACAATTTGGTGTAAGAGTGTCATGGAACACCATGCTTTCCGCCACTCAACGCCTAAAGGACAACGGGGAGTTCCGGCTTCCGACCGCAGTTAATCGTGGTGTGAGTCGCATACCAACGGCAGTCCAAGAAAGGATTTTGGACTACGTAGCCGACAATCCTGAAAGGAGCACAAGACAGGTCGCCAGAGAATTTGACGTCAGTCAAGCTTATGCTTGGCAGACGTTACATGATGATGGACAGTACCCTTACCATTTCCGACGCGCTCAAGAGCTTAGTGAAAATGATCACACACAACGAGTTGAGTTTTGCCGGTGGCTTCTTAATACGCAAAACGCCAATATTTTGTGGACCAACGAGTGTACATTCACACGTTGCGGACTTTTTAACATCCACAGCAGTCACCACTGGAGTCATGAAAACCCACATGTGGTACGCTCCGGTTCTTTTCAGCATAGGTTCTCGGTAAACTATGGGCGGGAATAGTGAACGAAACTGTAATAGGTCCTATTTATTTGCCAAGGTTAAATTCACAAACATATTTACAGTTCCTGAGGAATGTTTTACCCGACATTTTAGAAGACCTACCGCTTAAAAACTTATAGGGGCGGTCTCTAACCAGCACGACGGAGCACCCGCACATTTTTCTACTCAAGTCAGAGAATTTCTGAATCGGGAATACGGCGAGCTTTGGATCGGTCGCGGCGGGCCAGTGCAGTGGCCAGCACGATCCCCAGACCTTACACCGCTCGACTTTTACCTATGGGGACATGTCAAAGACATAGTCTATCAAACAGAGCCGCATAATGAAATAGATTTAAAAAATAAAATAGAAAGTGCCTTTGACACAATTAAAAATGATCGGTACGTATTGAGGAGGTTAAAAAGAAATTTACGCAAGCGCGCTCGTTTGTGCATTAAGAAAAATGGGGGTCATTTTGAACAGTTATTAAGTTACGTTTGAGTGACGATAAAAAGTGTGATGGGTAGTGTCTGTGTGAACAAATACGTGTATTGTTATGTCGTGCATGTGCAAGTTGCACAGTGCAACGCTAAGTGACCATGTTAAATCGCGCTATAGTTATCAATCAGCTGTGCAGCGCGGGCGCGCTGCGCGCGGTGACCGTGTAATAGGGAGGACAGAGGAGCAACTCAACAAGCTTGTAACTTGGTGAGTTTTAAAGATACACCTTTGGCAATTTTTATGTAGATTATTTAAACCGAAATATTCGACACGTGTCTCGGTTTTAGTATGTACTAATAGTCACGTTGTATATATATATATATATATATATATATATATACATGTGGCTATTTAGAGTACAATACACGAACGAATATACTAACTACAGACCTCTGAAACGAAGCACTTCTCTTTTTTTGTTTAAAACTTAACGCATAAAATAAAAAAGGATGAGGAAGTTTATTATGCGGTTTCTTTGCTCGCATGAGTACTTACTAATAATTGCCTGTATGACATGAATTAAAATTTTGGGATTCGATTTTTTTCATAGTTACATATTTCCATCAAAAATACATAAAATAATCCATTTAATTATTATAAAATTCATAATCAACATTCATACAACAGTCTGAACTGCAAAAAGAAAGATACTTATTAAAGTAAAGATATATAAAGATACTTAAAGAAACTGAGACAAAGTTTGAAATTCAAGAAATGTTTGAATATTTTTAAGAACATTCGACTAATCGAGTCCAGAGGATCTACCCACATAGTTTTTCTAGGTCTTCTACCTCTCCTCTGAAAGTGTTAGGGCCCGCGCGCTAGGGCTATCGGCCACTTTGGGTAAGATAGACATAAAAAAAGCTCCTAATAATAATAGTTTTAATTAAATCTGCGGAATTACACCCTGATTTGCGATATTCTATGCAATTTATTTTTATTTCATACGAGCTTCGAGTATTAAGTGTATAGGATCCCTTATTAATAATGTTAATAATATTATTTTATTAAAATATATTTTACTAAAATGTACCCTGATCTCGAATATCCACCTCCAGGACACATGGTGAACATCGTGGCCCAGACTGCTGCGAAAATAGTTGACATAATCGGCATATATTCTGCGAACTGGCAATCATTTTCATATCCGAAAAGTGTCCGTGATGTATCCAATATCAGTCGTGGATTGTCGTCATCTGAACAACACAAACGATTAAATTAGGAATAATTACAAGGGGATATATCTAAAAACGTAATCTAGAGGAAAATATAGTCACATTTAATAGAATGGTGTCACTGTGGAATCTTTAATGAATTTCATCTGTTAATTTAACTATAATATATGAAATATAACAGATATAAACCACAGACAATCACAACAAACAAAAAATAACGAAGATTCCTCTAGTATGTTTCTGAATATTTTTTCAAATTTTTAAAGTTGATTTTAAAATAAGCTTCCTCTGGACTCACCGACATTGACCTCGTCTGTTTCCAATCCGTCCAGAGACGAGTCATTCGTCTGTCCGGACTCATTCTTCTGTGCGATATTCATTATAGCAGAATCGTTGCTCCGCACATCCAAAGCCGATTCATTTTTCTGTGTGCCAAAAGTATTGAAAGCCAGTTCTCTTGGATACAGAACACATTTGTTATCCACCAGTTCCATGGTATTTTGAAGAAAAACGTAGTTGAGAATACCAAACACGCCAGCAAAAGTGTAGAGTACCAAATGAAATGCTAAAAAACAATGTTAATATTGGTATAACGTACACACATAGTAACCGCGTATAAAATAGTTAGACGAAGAGCTCAGTGACGTCACAACTACAACATAATATCAATTTTGAAATTTGTACTGTAACTAGCGTGTAGTGCAGCGAGAACATTATCAATATCGATGGTATGTTGATATGGAAATGAATATGAGTAAGAGCAGTCAATAAAAAATAATAATTGATCATTAATATTCCACCCAATTATATAATTAACTAACAAACCCCCCTCACAGGAAACAAACGCTCGCGCTGCAATGCGATTTTCGTGTGGATTTCAAATTTTTCTGAACATAAAATATGGCCCAATAATTGTATTGTAGCTTTCGATATGTGAAATAATTTTTAAAACGTGTCCATTACAAACAAGCATAAAACAAAAAAGCATTTCCTTATCTTTATAATATTAGTTATTAATATTATAAATAATAATTTTGTTTCACGGATAATCCATGTAAATTGTTAGTAGGTAATACAATATGTACTTACATCTATAAATATAATATAAGTAAATGATAAATTAATAACTAGTCAGGAATTTTAATAATTATTGAATAAATTCTGTAATAAAGTACCAAATACAACAAAAAAATATAGAAAAATCTCAAGGTCAGTTTTAAGTATAGCTCTGACGTCACTCGGATCTTGGTATAAATTGAAACACATTTTTGCGAGTTCGTTATTTTTATATTTATTACATTTTTATTTAAGGCATTTTCACTGTACAATTACGATCATATTCATGTACTACAACAGCTACAAAAAGTAATCAAAATACTTAACCTTCAACCGAACTTCAATCTTATACACCGCGGAAATAAATATATTCCCTGGCGTAAAATGTATCCAAGATGTTGACAGAAAAATACACTATTAAGTGTATCTATTGCGGCATTCGTGGCGCGCATAACATGGTGCGTGCGGTACACGAGGTGTTATGTGGTGTGCGGTGAGTGGTGAACGGTATCGGCAACACGCAGCAGCGGCCTCGCTCGACGAATTTATCCCGTCCTAAATCTCCCTGATATATTTAACTTTATTGACCGCGCGGGTTGAGATAACGATCTTTTTACAAGACAACAGTAAATCATAAATGCTTTAACACATTTGCTTGGCTGTAAAAATACAACCTGTATGAAAATAAATGGATCGTCACAAATTAATGAATACAGGGTCGCTTTGTGATTGTTGTTGGATAAAGAGGGTTTTTTTAATTAGACTAACTATTAGTTAAAGTGTAGAATAAACAGTTATTTTATAGTTTTAGTTTATATATGTATATACCTACTCCTTAAATGGTGTGTATATTATTGATCGCATCGGTTCTGAAAGGTTTCACTGATTCAATGTATATTTGCTGCATTGAAACGATCTTTGATATCTACGTACCTGTATACCAATACATAAGGGCTCGATAATAGAGAATTGGATTAAAGTTATTGCAACAAATTATAAATTTAGAAATATTAATCATTCATATTTAGTTAAATTGCAAAAGTTCACTTTATATAAAAAAGATGTATACTTATAATATATTTTGATTTGCGAATACAATTGAATGTGACAATACTGTTTAACACACTTATTTCTCAGAATGTATTTAAAATGTATTCGCTTAATACTAAGACACAAAATTTTACTAGTTATATTCGAAATCGAGACGGTACATTTATAAAATATCATGTTACAGTTTTTAACAAAATTTGAGAATAATGTGAGTACACGCAAATCACTTATTACATGCATGTCATACACATTGACGGCTTGTAACCAATTAGTTCCAATAAAATACGTCTATAAAAATATAATACATTTAAATATAACAATATTTTAAACTTTTTGCTCTAACGCCAAAACTTTTTATGAATCTTTATGATTTTATGAAATAGTTCAGAAATATCTACATCTATGATTTTATAATTAAATTCAAATTTACATTTTTTTATTGTGTAAATAAGGTTAAAATAGTTGATAAAATTTAACAGTTAGCCATGCATACAGTACTTATAAAATATCGTAATAACAATAAAAATACAATTATTTTATTAGTTGAGTTAGATAAAAAATTGTCATGTTTTGTGTTAATTGACCAAATGTCTACTACTTTGATGCCACTAATACCTTTTTGTTTACAGGAAATGTCCATTTACCGAATTCATACATACGTACATATCATTTGTGTGTTTCGTGTAGTATTTTCTTTTTATTTTTACCATTCAAACATTTCATATTTATTATTATGCAATGAATACGAAACGAAATTCTTTCTTGTACTAAATGGAATTTGTTAAATTAGGTGATCTGGCAAAGTACCTACAAGCCGTGCCGATACCACGTTGATAAGGACGTAGTGTTTCGCAACAATGTGTTGCGACACTGTTATCAGTTTGAAAATTAAAACATGCAATGTCGTTGTACGTCAAACAGTAAAATAATACCCAGGTTTCTCTAACGTTCCAGGTCATGAATGTTTTAACAAACTTTGAGGTATCGATTCCGAAGGCACTTTTTAAAACATGTTTCATTTATTATTCCTGGTACCTTGATATAGGAGAAAAACCAAAATTTACTTGTGTTAGTTAATATAGAGCTATCCACTGAAACTTCATGGCGAAGTTTCGGGTTCTCTTGGCATTAGATAGGAAACAACAAAATATTATGTTTAATAATCCGGCCTCGCTTGGCTTCAATGAACCTATTCCTTACGTTTACTATTAGTACCCGCGTCGTAAAATACTTATCATTAATTTCATTGTTTTAGGGCTCGGTTTTTATAGTTTTATGAATACGACACATTTCTTGCAATTGCTGCGCAAAAACAGACTAATCTTTGTTTACTAGATAATTAACAGAATTCCGATATTAACTACATTTCCCCGGATGAAAAGTTTCCTAGATATACAGTTAAGTTACAAATGTTTCATTATCAATTTTGATGTTTCATTAATATGTATTGACACAAAATTTCCAAAAACATCTACGTAGGTCATTATTATTTTTTAAGTATTTAAATTCAAAAGGCCCAGTTACTTAGAGTTTGTATTATTGTTTTATTCGCTTCGCTCCGGAAACTTAAATATTACGTTCAATAATAGTAATCGAACCTTCAGTTTAATCAGGCGTTTTATAATTTTTCCTTAATGTCATAGACCTAAATCTTTCTCGTGAGTCATCATTCTATTGGCAAATTCCATATGAAAACTCATGCCGTAATATTTGAGGTTATCGCATTAAGAGAGACGGAGAATTTGTTATATACATAAAGACTTATGTGCTTTTTAAATGGTAAATCGTTTCAAATAGGTGCCTTGGTCCCGGAGAATACTTTCCGCATATACACAAACTAACAAAAATTGCACTCTGTCTCTATAATATTATAATAGATATATTATTATTCCCTATCTTAAACATATTGTATAATGACATTGACAGAAAGAGATGACAGTTTGTTAAGACAAACAAGACTGCTAGTTGAAGCAAAAGCTTTGTATTTCAGTGTTTCTTTATATATAAGTGTACAATAAAGATTTGTATTGTATATTGTTTTTTATAACTTTTCCGTATTAAATACCGTATTTTGTACTAATATGTATTCATCTCTAAACACCACATACCTTTCCATACTTTTAGATGTCTCGAAGCTCGCTCTTCTAATTCACAATAATCATACAGAAGAATAGTCATGTTTCACGTTATTCTCATTCTGTAACGAAAACAAAAAGAGAGGTCATAAGTTCAGCGTGTAAGTACGTAATACATTCATCTGTTTAAACTGTTTTATAACTACGCAGGGCGATCAAAAATTTTGCAAAACTAAAAAACAAATTTTTTCGGTTATAATTTTCTTTTGAAATATTTTCAAATATCTCTTTACCAGTATCTATAAAAAATTGAAACCAAGTTTACAATATATACATATTTTAGTCCTCCTCAGGTACGTTTTCTGCAGGCTGCTCAAACCGGGTAGTGTATCCGACGATGAGAACTACAATCACTTGGAAATTAATTTTTAATTTTAAAGAATCAGAACAGGTGATTTGGTATCAATAATTACATATAATCATGTCAATAATACAGCTGACACAAAAGTTTAATAGCTGTATATGTAGAATGTGTGTTTTGAGAGCCGAGTCCGCGAGAACGTTGTTACGTTGAGCCAGTAGCAGCATTTCAAGTTAACAATCGTGTCACGATATTATTTGGAAAGTGTGCGGCACAGAAAGCGTAAGTAATCTCCTCAATTCAAAGTGCTGTGTAAATTCTTGTGAATGCTTTTGATCCAATGTGCAATAAGTGTAAATGTCTCTTCGTACTTAAATTAAGCCTATTCGATAAATTTTTTCGCTGCTAGCACATTTCCTTCTGCACTAGTTCATAAAGAGCGACCTCGTCTTTCAACTTTTCTCGAAATATTCGACTGCTCTCCATTCGAAGTTTACATTCGTTACCTAGGCATTTTATTCTTTTCCGGTAAAATGTCTATGTACATTATATTATTAAAAAAATATAATAATATCCACCTTAGCAGTATATCTAGCAGAGCAGTCATATACCTATCAAAGATAAGAATGCTTTGATATGAAATTGAAATTTAATAAAAATGAAAATATACACCTAAGCATCTTTTTGCCGTCGCATCTTCCAAGTTTGTTAATGGTAATCATTTATTGAATTGATTATGTAGGTTGACTTTCAAAAAGTATATAAAAACTTACTTCCAATATAAAATTTCAATTTCGATTTCCATATTGGTTAGTTATGACATAAATACAATACAACTCTGCTTAGTTCATTTATTAACATCAGAATACATTGTAATCAACTAATCGATGATCCGTGACGTGTTTATTTGCCATCGGGGTGTCCCCAAACACTCAATCCTTACGACATATTGAAATAATTACAATAGAAAGGAGGTCATCGACGTTCGAGGCTTCCTAATATCGATTTAGTTGCCTGGTAACATAGCCGTAGGTACACAATTTATCCTACCTAACAAGAATTCGAAACGAAAAAACTTTTGCGCCCATAATACTTCCTTGTGGGATACCATAATTGACAGAACATTACTTTTTAAGTCAGAAATTAAATATAGCACAAATCATTAACAGTAACAGATAGAGACCTTCTCAAAACTTTTTAGAGATCAGGATATGATATTAGAGGATTATATAACTTTGCTATAGACAGCTAAATAGGTAAACTTAAGGTTTAATCAAAACTTAGGTATTGTTTGCGCGGCGGTAGTTGTCGATATATGATTTTTCAACAATACCATTTAGCGGGTTACTGAAGTTTGTGGTAAATATATTATATATACACGTAATACAAATGTCAGCCAAGAAAAAAAGTGTAATTTAATATACCGCACCCTTAGAGTGAAAGGGACTTAACTCAAAAATAATTGCAATTTATGGGAAATGACGAAGAAAGTTTTTAAAAATGTGTGGTCTTGAGTAAATTTAAACAGACTGATGTATGAGGTTTTCCCTTTCTCACTCATAATTCGGGCTCTTTTTCACCGTGGGGTTTTAGAGTAAGCTTTTTTAAGTAAATTTATAGTAAAATCTGGAATTTCAGGAATTTTGAGTTACGTCCCTTTCATCCTAAGAGTGCGATACGTGCAATATAACGAGTTATTAACATAGCTTATGAGATGATCGACATTACAATAAATACAAGAACCGCTTAACCTTCGCTTGTATTTGTGTTTCAACTTACACAATCACAATGTTACCAACAAAATGAGACTTTGAATCTCATTTCTTGGTAGTTGCGAGTCCTTGATCAATTTTAAATAAGACCGTGGTTCTGGTTGTGACTGCTTTTATATTTTAATGATCATAGTTTTAGTAGCATATTATATGAATTTAACGTTGTGGGGCATGCGTAACGAAATACATTCCTAGAAAGACTAATAACAAACAACATCATTAAGTTCTATGAAAATCAGTTTAGTACTAGACAAAGGAATTTCTATAATTAACGCGTAATATGAGGCAGGAATTATAATGTGTGGCTATTAATATTCCCGTGTTATATGGTGTTTGCAATTAATCATTTCCTTAGAATCGAACCGAATAAATCAATCTACTGTGTATAAACGGAGTGCGTTATGAATGTTAATTCAAACAAAATCGATTTTTACAAACATTTTGAATTTAACCACCAGTGGGTTGGCTGACGGCCAAATTGTATGCGAGACTAGAGTACCTATATCTCCGATGAATCCTATAGTTCTAATTTATTTGATTAGACTTGGCCCGCATTATCATCTCTGACAGTTTGGCTGAGATCATCTGTTTTAAAAAACATAACACATACATAACATCCATACGTCCATTTAATCTTTACAGAATATACAAAACATAAAATACTTTTTAATTAGTATTATGTTACTAGTCTTACATTATTTTATAAAAACCATCTTAAAAATAACTATCCTCACAAAATATAAATATAAGATAACGAATATATGTACATAATATGCAAGCAAACGCCCGCAACTTCGTTTACGCAGATATTTCAATAGTTTCTTCAAGTTTCGTTTTGACGTAGTTCGCCATCGCAAAATTTAGTTCATCTGTAATATATAATTTCATTTTAAATTTTTGAATAAAATAAAAATTCATTTATTCTTATAATTTCATTTTAAATTAAATAAAATTTAGTTATTTATAATATTAAATAAATAAATATTACAGATGAATTAAATTATGCGATGGTGAACTACATTAAAACGAAACTTGATTAGACATTATTAGAGTTACTGATATTTTATATAGTCTATCATTTGCGCAATCATGTGTTCTCACTACATACCAATTTTCATTAAGATCGATAGAGCCGTTTTTAACATTTACTTTTTTTTTTACTTTTTTTACGTTTTTAACTTTTACGGGACATACTGATAGACACACTACAGATTTATACTTATACACTTACAATAATAATATATACATATTATTACTTTACTGGAATTACAAAACTCTATACCTGTAGATACCAGTAGATTGCTACCCACTTCTACCTTTTTTTTGTTTTCTTTTTTTTTTTTTGTTTGAAACCTTCAAACGGTACCCGGGGCCGTGCGAGCGACACCGGGTTATGTGGGATTTTTACCGCAGTAAAACCACCCCTTGATTATTACTTCCTCAGCGCTATGTACAGGACTCCGGGATCTCCAACAGAACGCAACAGGAGTCCTGAGCGCGTACCCCGCTGGGCTCTGCACGTGGTGAGCCTCCGCTCATCCCCCACCTTCTGATATTTACGGCGGTATGCGGTCACGTATACCGTCATCCTTCCCGGGTCGCTGACTGGACGGTTTGAGCTCCCACCCTCGCAACCTATAACAGGCAGGAGATACCGTAGCCCTATTCTGGCCCCGAGCTACAGTGACTAGGTACCTGGCTGCTACCGAACTGTACCGATTACACCTATATTTCACTTTGTTATCAAAACATGGTAAACATGCGTAACTACTTACATACGAAGCTTTATAATCCTTGCAACTTACCCAAATATGTGGACTTTATAAACCTGTACCTCGAACTTGGCTAATAAAACGACCTTGAGTAAATGAGGAAATAAGAGGAAAGATTATTTCTAACTAACGTTAAAATTATGTTCACAACAACAGTCAAAATATTTCTATTACAATCATCAAAGTTAATATACATAGTTACCTAGTTTCGTTTTAAAACTATAATTACAAATTTAAAGCGGCTCATAATCTCGTCAACTGGCATGACGTAATGCTATTTTATATTCGGCTTTGTTGGATCCCGCTCGACGCCTCTTGCCGAAGGTTCCGTGCTAATAGGATTCGTCATGTTTCATTTACGTATCTACAAATCATAATAATATAAACATCATTTGCAATATGCAAGCTTGGGTGGTGGATGTATTACAGAAATAAATCGTCTGTAATTACTGTTACATAAATTTGTAGGTATATATTATATTTCCTACATTGATAAGTATTAAGTAGATACCTTTGGATGCTCCTGATTTTATTTAAAGTCATTGTTGTCCTTCCGACATGAAAGAAAGTGAAGTGTAATCTTTTACAGTTTACTATCTTTCAGGTTGAATCTTTTTAATCTGATATAAGTTCAGTACTGTCACAGATAGCAATTGCAATTGCAATTTCCAGAACCACTTCAAATAGCTATTAATTTTAACCTCAAATCGGATTCTCATACCTATTGTAACATCAATAAAAATATTGGTAGGTACGTTGAAGCATTTCGTAAATTGTGCTCTGATCACTGCCCACTTTAAGGGTTGTTATATAAAAATTTAACTACAATTATATTTAACTCACAGCTAGGTTAAGTGTAATGTGACGTGCTTCTTGCTTCACTTACATGTTAAATTTTGGCTAATAACTTTGGTAACGAGAATGTCAAACGGATGCAATACCCGACCATGGACGGTAGGTACTTCTTTCATTTTGCACGAGTATCAGTATTATTTTGTATACTTATGTTTTACCTGTATATAAAAAGGCATATTTGTTTAACAATTCAATCTCGCCTACAATTAATATAATGTCTTTGATAATGGATACATCGACATTGTTTAACATTTGATACGAGTTTTTACTATATCGTCGTTGTTAGGTTTACCGTCGTTCGTAGGATGCGTTTGAAATTAACTTCAAGGTTTCAACATTAATAGATACTGTTGTTATTTCTTATGATTCAAGTAGATATAAAATCAGTTTTGAAAAATCACCATTATCTACCAGTTTCAGTTACAGACTCAAACCAAGTTAAGGCATTACAAGATGACATCACAAGATTTATTTTACAACGCGGCGCCTGGATCTCGACGACTATTGATGCAATGTCATGGAGGCTAACAAGGACAGGATTCATCCAAATAATTGTTCTGATAATATCAAACTAGCTATATAGAAATGGGATTCCTTAGATAGAACTGAAAGTATTCAACCGACATGCACAATAAACAACGTTGTTAAGGCTTTAAATTCAGAAGTATTATGTTTTTACACATTAATCATTCAATGGGAAAATATTTTTAAATGTTCGGAATCCATCAAATATATTGAATATGCATTGGGTATTATTTTTTTTTTTATTATGTATGCATATGGTATTATTTTTTTAACTAGATGTTTACCTTATATGCGAAAGATTTTACACCAATGAATACACTAAAATACATACATAGATTAACTTATGTAATGTATATGAAAATATTAATACGTAAGTTACTGCAATAAAATTGGTAGGTGCAATTATTATATGAAACTTATCACAGAGTTTATTTATCATTAATAAACGTGTCCGAGCCTACCTTATTATCAGCAAATTTCGGCAATTATCTGTCAAGACGTTATAGTACACCAAAAGGAATAAGAAGTCAAATTAACTTTAATTCATTATTCTTGTCCAGAGAACGTATCGCGTATTAATATTTTATACTCTCATACTCTGCATCTACACTCCATGAACCGCAAATCGGACGACCGGACAAGCTGACAGCGGACTCACTAGAGCCACTTTTTTCCTTGTCACCTTTATAGCATTTTGGAGCTACGCTTCAGAAATTGCAGATATCAGAAGAAGACAGCATGAAAACAAGTTAAAAGCTAAGTATTTCCTCTCTTTCCCCCTTATGATAATGCGAAACGTGAGAATAAGATAGCACGTGTTTTCTATTCCTCGATATCGTTCTATTGCTGTTGCGTTGAGCTTATATGACGTAATCACATGATGTCATGGTAACGGCGCCATCTTGGTTTCCATAAGCAGAGGAGATAAATTCAAGGCGGGAGTTTTGAATAGGTAGCTGCTTATAAACAGAAATACGGCCACAGTCGTTTTTGACTTTTTTGTACAAAAGAATTCTCATGACTACTTTTAACTAGCAGTCGTAATATGGATTGAGCTATGTAATGCACATGTTTTATAATAATACTACGTGGCCATAATATAGTTTAATATTGATCTTCTAAATTGAAGTTCTGAATTAAAATCCCTAATATGTACATATTGATTGATATTATGGTACTTGGTAATTTAAGTATTCAAATTATATAAAGTAGTATTTCCGATGTTCCGAATCCTATCCTCTTAATACTACCAACATAATATTACTGCAATATTGTCTGTGAATGAGAATACTTTCCATTTAATTACAAGTTACAAAGGCCGCTTACATATAAGTACTAAAAATTGAGTTGGGTTGGTGTGTATCCTGGGTCGAGGTACACAACACAAGTAAATTCGTCATAACTACATTACCTATTTTGGGCTGACGATATAATTTACCTAGTTACAAATATCACTCCTTCAAAAGAGTAAATCTTATCTTTTATTTAAAAACTTCTATACTTAGTCACAGGAATGAGCAAAAATACAACCGAAGTGTTAAAAACCTCTTGTTATACACCGCCTTTTTATTTTAGTAAGTTCTTGATTATTATTCCAAGATTTCTTGATTATTATCCCAAATCTGGAAGAAAAGACGGAGATGAATCGCTAAGTTTCGCCAGTTCTTACAATCATTCTTGAACATTTACGGAAATCAAATAATATTAATTTGGGTACATGTTACAATTTGAGTTATGAAGAAATAAATAATATTTTCTGGATTTTCTGTCTAATGCATAAAACTATATAGAAATCTGGTGGTTTAATTTTTTTTATTCGAAAGGCGAGTCCAAAAAAATTATCAAATGTCTATTTCTATTTTGAATATGTTTAATCAATATGTTAACATTTTTAATACATTTTAATTTAACATTAATGCAGTGTCACTAGTAACAGTTACCTTAAAATATTCCGTTACAGTTTTAAAATTACCGTATACATATTAAAAGAAGTTAATACATCGCCACCATGGCGTTCATATGAGATTCTGAATAAATCAATTTAATATTTATTGTGCGTAGCTTCATGGTTTTGTTATTAGTTGAAATGTACGTTTGTATGTTTGTGATTCACGTAGTCTGACGTTGCTTATCGTCATATTATTATGTTTTATCGTTGATGATAGATTGCCTTTCTACGAACATGAACGCGTATTACTTTAAATATTGGAATTCGCAACGTGTAAAGAGACTTCGATTTTGTAAACCGTACATGTCTAACAGTGTATATTCATTTTAATTTGGTTGTATTACTATTTATTTGTTAAAAAAAAGTATTGTTATTATTCACGCTTGGCACCGACGTCAAACATATGTAGTGCATATAATAATATATTATTTAAATTAATATTCGGATTTTAGTTTTTTAATTTTTGATGCCGGTTTAATTTAAACAAAAAAGTTTTATTGTATTTGGTGTGCACAATAAAGTATTGAAATGTAATCGATTCTATGTAACAGGTATGCGAGATCAAAATATGATCCTGATACAGTATGATCCTGATTGAAGTAGCAGATGGAAATGTAGTCAAATTTGTATAGCAAACTAACATAATATTTTCCGGGGATATATAAAAATATTTTAATAAATTCGTCAATATTGTAAAAAGAAAACGGGGCGCAATATTCCTGCTTACTTTACTTATTTTTGCAAACAGCTTTGAAAAACAAAGTTAAACAAGACGAGGTAATTGTATCAGTGTACTTTAATAAAACGCATGTTTATAGAATATTTTATATAATATACATTGCATTATGTCACATATACATGCGCGAGGTATTATCTATACCATAACAATTAAAAGGTTTTACATTAAGATTTGTATTACTTTTGAACCTAAATTAAAAATCTTGTGAACTATAGATAAAACATACTGTTTCTGAGACCTCATATGCGACTTTAAAATATTTAATAAATATTCCATCTATTTGCATAAAATACATATTTAATAATACTGCTTTACAGTTACTTCATATAGTTGTCGATCGGTTGCATTGTTAGTTTTCTTTAAAGTACTTTTTTTTAAATACACTTGGAAATGGCAAATCGATTCCAAATATAAGATTAAGTTCCCGCATGACGCACTTTATTCTACTCATCGCACCTCATCTAAAATTGAATTATAAGTATTTTATAAAGTTGCAAATACATTAAGGTATATCATTAATTCTGATTGCTTCTTAAAAGTACTAAGTACTTTGTTAACACGTTTTCAAACTTAACAACTTCATTGTTGACAATTCTATGAACACACTTACATAAATAAGTACCTAGGTAAGTATTACCTAGTATTTGTCGTGAAAAGAGGCAATCAAATATATCTAGACATAATTAAAAACAATGACATGATACGACATTATAATAAGCGAAGGGAAAAGAACAGATATTTCCATCTGTTTTTCTTAGTTTCAAGCAGTCTTATTCGAGTTCAGTATGATGTTATAGATTAATATCAACAAAAGACATATGGCCGAACGCAAATGGGGCATCTGTCAGATGAAGAAAGACATCGTCTAAGACAATCAGCGTGGAAAAAGTGAGCGCACGGCGTCACTCGAGCCGATTTCATAGTGCCAAGGCAAACTGCGCACACGTCCTCGAGAGTCGATAGCTCATCAGTTGTCGCGCGACGAAATCTGGCAAGAGATCCACACGCTTCCTTCATTTTCGAGAGCGCTTCCCTAAGTCTATATCTGCCCTGGATATATACACAAACGTAGAACACCAGTACAGCCAGTCTCCACCGCTCGTACCAGGCAAGTGCTGGTACTATAGGTACGGCTAAAATTGTTGTAATCCCTCTGGCCCATACTCCGCAATATAACGCTTCCATACCTTCAAGTTTCTCTAGCTTTAACGCCGTCAGGCCTATGGGCCATAGTTCTAGGAATGTTTTTTCTGAGAGGAGATAGTATGTGGCAGTGACGATGACATAGAGGGCATTAGGTCGATAGTACTCCAATCCCTGTTCCAAGCCAAAGGTTAGAAGAATGAATGTAATAGTCACTATGAAGGTGACAGCCTTTGTCCATTCTAAGACTATTTTTGTAGTAGACATAGCAAGGTGTTTTACTCTGGAATTACGTGTAACATTGACGTACGGCGACCAGTCTTCTTTTGTGCATATTTCCCGCACGTAGCTCACCGAGTAGGTGACAACATTGTAGAACATGAGGGAGTAGAGACACGTCAGTCGACCATGGGACACGAGGAGGCGATTGCAAGCGGTAAACATTAACAACTGAAACAGGAAATAAAATTATCTAAAGACCTATGATCTTATTTTAATACACATATAAAAACTAACTATTTTAGAATTAACAACATCGTTTTTGTCCATTTGATGTCTATTGGCTACTGGCTAATTTAATCCATGAAATTTATACGTATATACATTTAACGAAGCGATGAGAAGACGAGTTATATAGATGAAATTATTAATATCATTGTTCCACTCGTACCAGGAGACCTGGCAGTGTCGAAAGTCACATACAATTGAGACTTCATAAATAAATAATTTCCTAGTATAAACATTTACCTGTTATTTACGAGTATACCAAGGGAGGGGAGTCAAACCCGCCGAACGGTTGGTAGGAAAGATCACTACAAACTGTAGTACAAAATGATCTCTTACCTGACTTATCATAGTGGAGAGATTGTTCATTTGTAAGAAAAGCCTCTCAGCGCGTTCAAGAGGTGAATATACAGCCTTGAGAATGTTTAAAATGCAGGAGGTAGGCGCTTGTAACCTACGTAGTACGCCTGAAACCAAGGAAATATATCGGTATGTTTAGAATTAATTCATCATCATCATCGAGTTTTTTATCAGTCCTACTATTCAGCTCGGCCACATACTGGCCACATACACACACACACACACACACAAGTGCAAGTGGTCATGTGCGGCAAGTGTAAGAACTTTATCTACCTTTGAGAACATTATGGAAAACTCTCAGATTTACAGATTTATTCACGATGTATTGCATGTTTTTTTTAAATGTTAATAGGCGACGAACGATCAGACGAGCCATCTGATGGTAAGTGGTCACCGTCGCCCATGGACATCAGCAAGACCAAAGGTATCACTGATGCGTTGTCGGCCAGGAAATGAGAAGAAGGTTAGAAAGAAGGTAGTGGCTCTCAAGCCCCCAGCCGAAACACGACGAGTCGTTTGGCGGCTGACTCAAGCAGGAGGGTGGTACCTAGCCAGGCAGGCTTCACGGAAAGATAATAATACCAGTAATAATATTAATTACTTAATAATAATACTAAGCACGCTGGCTTCTGTCGCCTCTTACGACACCCTGTTCTGCCAGTATGGGATTGGGAGGAGTATTCGAAGCCACCCCAATACGGTTAAAAATTTACGTGTCACCTACAACAATTCAGGAACATGCATGGCTTTATATTCCAACCATATTCTTTGTTTAATGGAGCTTTAGTGATACACACACTGTCCAGTCAGACAAAGGGTAAATATTCAATATTTTAATCACACAATATAATTTATTTTGGATACTTGTTCATATCATTGAAAAAATGTACAATTTGCATAACTATTTTTTTTTTTACTTTTTATACCAAAATTAATATATTCACCAATTTTATTAATCTATCATTAGTATATGTAACAATTTAAATTTTAAGTTTGAACAGCGTTCCGAGAGAGGCATGTTTACTAAAAGGTAAATAGGGTACGTATGTGCTTTGGGAATTTACCGTTACAAGTATAGCTGTACTAGCCTTCTTAACTTCCACTCATTTGGACAAAACAAAACAATTTTTCACATGCCGGAATTAGGTTGGCCTTTGCTTTTCTCCTTGGTCAGTTAATGTACATAACGAAAATTTCTGAATGTCTCTGGCCTGGTGCCAAAGTCTGTGAGCCTCGTTTTTGTATTTGTATAAAGTGACCTTTTCTTCTCTTCTTTTCTAGTAGTTCTGGTTGCATATATCTTTGCAGTACAGTTAATGATTTGATCGGTAGAACTTTTATCAGATTTTGGCTGGCCACATGAGAATCCATGCAGGGACGCCAATAGAAGACCTAGTGGTGCAACAATGGTCCGTGGAGATTGAATCGCTCCCTAATGTGGGGTACATGTCACATTTGTAACATTCACTTCATCTTATGTGCATAACACATGCATTAGATAGATAGTATATGTATATATTTTTAATAAACTGTTTAAGCCGCTATTCGTGTTGTTCTGTTTAGCCTAATGATTAGCTAGTAGTAAACGCTTAAGCATTAAGCTCGCCATTTGTACCGTAATACCTTGTTATTATGGTCATGTGGCTGTATCGAAATTACTCTTCTGATACAGAAAGATAAGATTATGACTATGATTATAATTATGAACCGAATCGGGGTAGAGTTCTTAGTCAAATAATTAAACAAATTTCTTCGTAGAAATAAAGACGGTTAGCAACAGAAAGAATGTAATATTATTTAGTGACAAGCATCAAAGGCATTGGACGCTGTCAGACCTGTCAAATCACATTGACCATTACTAGAGTTCCAGTTTCCATCTCGTAGAGTTTATCCTTATTTGCATAATTTTTCTTGGATTATATTTATTTTATATAATAAGACAGGCGTCGCAATACGTTCAAGATAAAAGACAAGGTTTACACGAAATATAACCAACGGAATACTGTTAGAAAAAAAAAATCTTTCCATTTTACTTAAAATGTGTGTCTACTGTACATATATATTTTAGCTAAAATAGCTAAAAATTGAGCAGATAGTGTTTAGTGGTTTGAGGCGTCCTTGGGCATCCGTAACACCAAAGGTATCGCTGACGCATTGCCAGCTAAGAGATGTGGGGGACCCACTTAATACTTACTGGCTCTCCGATGATTCAACTATAACACGTAAATACGTTACGGTTGATTGTAGAAGAGCAGTCAGGTAGGTAAAAAAACTTAACACCGTGTGTAAATACAATCTGGATTAAAGAAGATTTACAGAACACAAGTTACTTCAACGGGAAGTCACTCATACTAAGTGCACAAGTGTTCATTTGGGTCTGGTGATAAGACCAGTTGTTTACTTGGGTGTTCCACAAGTGGGGTAGTTGGCTTAAACGAAAATTTATACAGGGTATAAAAGACACCCCGAAAATTTTATATATTCATATTGTTATAGTGATTTAACCTAGAAAATATATTTATATCGTATTTCTTTAAGGTTGTTAATGCCTGTTTATTGTTTAATGCCGTTACAGTCAACCCTATCTAAGTTTTTTGTGGATAGAATTTAAGTATAAAAGGTTTTCCAATTCTAAGGATGATCAGTTCAGAGCAGCCGCTCACATGAAACATTACTTCAAAATCATTCCAGCCGCCATACAAGCGCTCTGGTAAGTTGATACTTACAAGAGATATATTTCAGAGGCTATTACACTTTTCAAAGTATTTTTCTAAGTTTTACTATTATATTGTTCTTATTTGTTTATCGTCATCATCAACATATTTTTAATTTATGGAATAGTCCGGCTTAATACTCCTACAAATAAATCAAGTTTGTATTTAGTCTCTTTGGTACGCTATTTCAATAAACTAGACTTCAATATACTAACCCGACCCGACCATGTTATATAATTTCGCAAAAAGCTCATTTGATGGGGTCGTAATATGTAGTTATATCCTTTCTACGCTATTGCTAAAGGGACGGTTGGAATAATTTTATTTTTCGTATCATATTGATCCTTTGATCAACAAAAATTATGAAAAATCTTACACGATATTTTCAGTTAACGTATGAAATTTAATTCCCCTTAGTCAGTACCTTATTTTCTTTAAAACACACATTAAAATACATTATTTATCCCCATAATTCTTCACATTGTTACTCTATTTCTATTTCTTTTACACTTCCCTTTTGCTATGACCCTTATTACTCTATTACCTGGTGCATAGAGTAAATCAGTACCGTGTAACATCTTCAATCTCTTTCTGTACCCCTAAATCTATTACTATTCAACTTTTTTCCTTGTAGTTATCTGGAAATGATCTGTTTGAGCGATAAAACTACCAAATTGTTTATACGAAATATTATTCCGAAAAATATTTCTGAGAAAGATATTTTTGATTCATAATTCATGTTGTGTAAAATTAAACGTAATTGTATAGTAAACATCCTGTAAAATGAATCAGGATTAAAATTACAGACCATTCTTATGAGCACTTTACGTTTATGGATAAATGCTAGTCATATGTTATTGCTGAATGTCGAAAAATTTAAACCAATGACGCATGCTCGCTGGCGGCAGGCCAATTTCCGTCGCTTCATTCAACTTTGGTCTGGCAATGACCTGACCGTTCTACACACAATTTGTAAACACTATCATCTGTTAGAAACTTATCAAGAGAAAGGTTTAAGTTTTCTGAACAAAATTCCATCATCCTGATTGAGCAGTTGGTCTATTCCCACGCCTCTTGGAATGTTTTGTGAAGTTCTAAAACATTTATATATTTTATCACCATAGACAATATCTAACAAACAAGTTGTGGGTAGTCCATGTAGTCCTTTCTACATAACAGTTTAGAGTTCCCTGATTAAAAAAGACTTTTCATAACAAAAATACAATTGTAAATATATATAGTTCTTTGTATAGTAACTATAATAAAGAACTATTTGTTTGTGCCAAATTCACTCCGCATTTCAACAAATATCGACGCACATTCTTTGAAGTGTTCTCGGTATTATTTATCACAAAATTAGAATTTGTTAAACTTACCGTGCATTAGTTTGGCCACGGCTGGATACCATCTCGCTGGATACCTGTAGTTGGCTGATATGAGCACGGGTAGTACCAGGCACGTGTAAGCTGCCATAAGCCAAGCACCTCCCAGAGCAACGAACAATCCACGTGGCGCCCAGTAAGGTAGCAAGAGCACCAATGAAATCAGCCACACTAAAACAAAACGTCATTTAGTAATAAAATTTCTAAAGTACAAGTGTATAGCAAAGTTTCTATAGGTGCTGAAATTTACTAAAAACATTTTGACTTTAGCCCAAGCAGATATTTATTTATCGATATAAACGCAGTTATTCAACACATTTGGCGGTCGATCTATTACTAAATGACGACTAATATAACCGAGATATGAACTTGGTTTAAAACATAAAAGCAACTACGTCATTTAGATATGAACCCACTTTAAATTTTCCAATAGTTGTTTTGCGTTTGTGGCATGAACATTGACAAAACATACTCACCAGTGTTGGCTATTTTGTCTTCAGATTTCATCGGAGGAATTTTCGCGAATGAATCGCTTCTGATTCTGCCGCGCACTCGCGATATCATACCCATTTCAATTTATAAAAATAATAAATAAACACAAATCGAAGTCAAATTTGCAAATAAATCTCAATTCTGGAAACTAGAGCCTTTTTTGCGTTATGATTAAACCATGTAAAAATAACTGTATCACGATACATGCAATACATGCACAGAAACAACCACGTTGCACGAAGTGTATCACTCGAGTGCGCATTTTGGTGGGCAGACGCTTGGGCGGGCGGCGCTTGCGCAAACAGTAGCGTGCGTTTACATACGAGTACTGAGCCAAATTAATTCGAGTGACTTTGAATTACAAGCCACCTCGATAACGCTCGAGTATGAGTTCTAATATAACACCGGCAGCAGTGTTTCGTCCATATATAAATAATCAACTAACCGCAAGGTCTGGTGTATTTGAATTAAGTCTCATGTTAAATATAAATCCAAGTCAGTGACTCGGAAATGAAGATTTTGACTTTATTTCAGTATTAACGGCTCCTCTTTATTTATTTCTTGGAGAAGCTTACGCACTCTGAAGCTTGTGAAAACATATTAAATCTGATTTATTCGTCGGGCCTAAAACAGAATGTCAATAAATTATATGTAGTGCCTACCTACTAAAAAGGCGTAGTCTTGTGTAGCATTAACATATTCCATGATTTAATTAATGTATCTTGATTAAAATTGTAGATAGGTATTTTTATACGATCAAATTATTCATACGATGCAATTATTTATTTTCCATACGATTTATCAACGCATTTAATGTTGTAGAGCTAAAAACATAAACATGTTTTGCCGCGAAGTTTCCGGCGGAAACAAATTGGTCATGCTACATGAAAATAGATTTGAATTAGTGGATTAGCTGGCATGAGAAACAGCAAGCAAACTACAATAGACAGTATGATGTGATTCATTTCATAGCAAAGTAGTGTCTTGTAAATTCTCAAAGATACTTGATGTTTAAAGTCCATTGCCTCTCTGTAATGTTTGTCGTTAGAGTTTGGCACTTAGAAACTTGGCAATAGTTTTTCCATTACGAGCTGAGTGCTCATTAACATTCCAGCTACCAATACATCTATGTAAAATATGGTACAAGTCTTTCACGAAATTCCTTAGAAAACAGGTCACGCGACTAATTATTATTCAGCTCATTCATAAGATCGTCTCCCGAGAAATCGTCTTCTGACACTGATCTCGTATTAATCGTGACTGTATCCTTAAAATATGCGTTGCAAAATTAAATACGTCAATGCTTACGATGATTTAAGGTCTTGTAGGCCAATAGCGGACTTCTATTTTTCGGCATGCACGTCTCTCCGTCTATCTGTGTATCACAGCAACTATTTCCACTGGCAGAGTGGAAATATGAATCTATGATTGATTGATTGATTATGATGAATTTAAAATTATGTGTATTTATTTTTTACTTTTGATAAAAGTCAACAAATGGTTATAATTGAAGAGATACACGTATTTAAAATCGTAAAAGTATCTCTCCCTCCTTATTTGGAGTGAAAAATTATGAGAAAAATTGATGCGGAATTTAAATACTTCTTTTTTGTTCGGTTTGAAAAATATTTTATATATTTTGGTATACGAATGGTATACTTTGGGTAACACTTTTAATCGTATTATAATGGAAAACAAACTTATACTGCCGATGAAATAAAGCCTATTTCTGTTTGCGACTACAAAAATACACTATGCGAGTTCCGACATGCATTAGAGTAGTTCTCATTTTTATTTTAATCGCTTAAACAAAAAATATATATTTTTTCTTATTAATCTTAGTGATTTGGCAGTGGAAAATGGCTTCTTTAATAAGTGAAGCAGTTGAATTTTTCCCCTGCAGTGCTATAGTAGGTATATCTATCTATATATACATTAAAATAAAATTCTAACTGATCGCTTTCTGTAGATGAACGACATATCAGAAAAAAACATTATTAGGGGCCTTTATTAACGCAATAGAACTCAAAACAATAGTTGTTACAATTTTTGTTTGCTTGTTTGTGCGTTTATTCTCAGTAACGGTTAATGGATTTTGTTCTGATTTTCACTAATTTATTGTAGAAAGCATCATTTAATACTTAAAGTTGTTTCATTGCAATCCATCCATAAATAAAAAAGTTATAAATTAATTTAAAATAATGTAGGTACTATTTCTTAGCGTAAGGGGTAGTTTTTCCGTAGCGAAGCGAGGGCAGTTTGTCTTTCATAAGTCTATGGTGATACCATTACATCTATTGTCCAAACTAAGTATAACGACGTCCTATTTAGAGTATATGCGCTGCAATACGATTTAAGTTGATTTACACATTGGCATTAGACCTTTAATCTCACCCTGACCTCGTAAAGTTCAGATTGAAAGGGGTTCAAGCTATAAGTGGTCCAACATTTAATCGCCCATATATACCTCTAATCATTCGCAATCCAAAATTAACTGTTGGACTCGGCTAAGTAAGTATTCCATCTAATTACCATCAAACAAATCTTAATCACAACTCACATATTTACCTACTAGATATTGAATATTGTGTTTTGTTCGCAGAACTCGGAGAAACATGCATTCCCTGATTATTATCATGATCTTAGTAGGTGCTTTTGTTACGAATGCTCACTATCGAGGAGAATACGAAAATCGCAACCTCATAGAGAGAGAAGAGCCCGACGCGCCAGGGTAACCAGCCTCCTCAATCGATGTTCAGCATTACTATATGGTTCGAGCTTTTGTTGTTGATTATATCCAAAAATATTCTTTAGCTCTTTACCCAACCTCTCAATTTTCATGAAAACCGTTAAATGTTCTCATTGACATTACATTTTGTGACACCTACCTAATGGCTGTAAAACTTTCATTGAGTAGTGCATTTAGAATATTTTTGTATTTTTGAATCCCCGCTCGTCCGAGAAACATGGTCCAAGTATCCGTATTAAAATATAGCATTTAAAGAGGGAGATATATATATTGAATACTATGCTAATTGCCAAATAGATTAAATACTTGTTGTTACTAAATATTGTCTTCAAGTCACCTGACCTTACAACGGACACTACTTATAAATACTTATAACGGCCATTTTCCCGAACATAACAATTTGGTACCTTACATATTGTTCAACCATAAATCAACAGAATTATTTTCACCTGTACCTACTCACATTCATATTAATCTATTTACCAATTAAAGTAAGTATATTTAAATTTATTATATTCAATTTCGCAGGATACGAAAAAAATTCAATATAAATATTGCAATGTACACTGTAATTAACGTTACAGCCACTTATAGCTTTTCAGTGTCTATAATAAATTGTACTCCAAGGCGAAAATCGTATCAAACTGTCCGATCATCAACCTAAGGTACGTAGCAATATAACCACGTAAGTATTAAGTGATTGCATGTTCCATGCATGTAGTTGTGGTTGCCCATTAACAGCCCACTATAGGTTACGGGTCTTTCTCATGACTTGAAGGCTTGGTGCATATTATCATTGTACAGCGAATTGGATGAGGAGTAAGTGATCAATCCAACAACCTAACATTATCTCAACACCCGACCGAGCTTGAAGTTCCTAAGCCAGTCGATCGTTTACGTTAGACACAAGGTCGGGTTATGAGTGCTATATTGCATGGAGCCATAGTTAGAAATTAATAAATATAGATGTATTATTGAATATTAGTTAAATTTCACCCACAACGTTATGCATTTTGCTTATTTTATCGGTTAGCAAACCTGTTATTTAATGAAAATATTAAAATTCTAATTTTAGACATATTTAATAATAAAATAAAAATCCCAGGTTCTCCTAAATGTGTTACAATAATTTACAGGAGATAAGTCGTCTCGCAGCAACGTAGTTTTATCTTGCTGCGCCTTATTGCTTTCTTCACTCGCTTCCTCAATAAAGCGTATCTTTTTTGTAAATATCTCCACAAATTTTCCTATTTATTTGGAACTAAAACTTGAAGACATGAAGAAAAACTAACTTATTAATTTACAAGGCAATTGTGCAATCAAAATTCTTCACGATTCCACAACACGGCAAACCATTTATTGTATTCCAATTTAGCATAATAATTAAATACTCTGCGTTTAAAGTACTAAATTATGTATGTTAAGCACGGAATCAGCACTCATTTGTGACATTCAAGAATTACCACGTTGATCATATTTATCTAACTATATATCTACATTTTGTGTTTGTCTTTTTTTCCCTATTCCACAGAATGTTGGTCGAATGTCCTGTGTGCGAAAACATGGACGGCCTACTGCCTATAAATGAAAAGTGCAACATCATCAAAGGAGGCAAGCGGTACAAGAAGTGTGAGCGTGGCACCTACGTGAACGAAGTTTGCGGCAACCGAATTGACTGTTACAGGGTTTGTCGTAGTTCTTTTATAATATGACACTTGACCAGTGTTACGTAAGTTTGGAATACAATTTTAAGTGCTGGCAATCTAGCAGATGGTATATCACACAATAAGTGATCTCCGTCGTCTCTGGTCATCTGTAACGCCAGGGACATCAACGATAATTTGCCGGTCAAGATAAACCTCATTACTATGCTCCTGCACAGTAAAATAGTGACGTCAGACCGGGCACCCTGATGCCAGTATCTCGTCCGCTAGAACAACTCGCGTACTGATTTCAGCACGTAGCACCACGAGTAAGATAGGTTGACTATGATTCATAGATATGTGAAGTTGTTTAAGTTAAAATAAGACAGACAACATACCGATGTTGTCTTAAATTAAATGACCGTATTTATGTAGCAAATATGGGCAGTGATCATGATGTGTGATGATGATGTCTGATTATGTTCATAGGGACCCGGTGAAAAATGCTCGGAGAAGATGACGTTCGACGACTATGGGATAAAATGTGCGCGGGGCTTCCATTGCCACGACGTGTTGCACGTATGCACTGGTCTAGGTTATACCATCGACAGTAACACACTCTGGGTCCTCAATGGTGTGTACCGATATCCTCTTTCATTCCGCTCGCAAGACCGACCCCCCACCAAGTCTGAGTCGGCACTGATACTAGCATAATATTAGTTTAAAAATATGCAATAAAATGCTTACAATCTGTAACGCTTGACTCCCTGAATATCTGATATCAATAATTATCTGGTAATAAATATTTTGTTCTTTGCATATCGTGTTATTTCTACTCTCAGACAGTCGTCACAATACATTTCTTTTTTGTTTTCTGCATGCTGGGTAGCATCAGAACTCCGTAACTATGTATTATAGTACTCCATGGCCCATAACAATGGAATACTCAGCTCTGTAGCGTAACCGATTTCGCTCAATATAATAATGTTACTGTAATCAGTCATAAATTCGTAATCATTGTTTTTTTACTTAAGGTAAACCTTGACAACAATTTTACCTGATGATAAGTGGCGACAAAGTCCAAGAGGTTCAAGGAACTTAACTTATAAAAGCCACTCATTCACTCTTATCTTGAACACTCCCATCATCATAAATAGGCGAGAACACCGATGCGGCCAAGTTATTCCAGTCCTTTGCAGTGCGCATAACGAATAACGACGCAAACAGCGTCGTGTGTACCGACGTAATGTTCACGATGTAGGGTTGGACACTTGCCATACGTCGGGTTGTTCGATGGAGGCACGGCTTTAATTATATTTTTGAAATATGTGCAGATGTTCAGCCATTTTTTTCTTCATGATGACGCACGTTTCCGAAACGGTAGTAGAATAGAAGCAAAACATGTCGTACATAAGTGTATGAATGCTAAATATGAATGAATGAATAAAAGAATTTGAATATTTATTCAAAACTAGTAGAAATCTCCGTGATAAAGGTACAATGTCTGCTATTATGTCAATATTCTACATTGTTTTATAATACTAATTATGAATAGAAGGAAAGTTACCAATTTTATTCAATTATTAAGCAATAACTATATAGTATTTGCAGGTTGTAATCGTCAAATACTTTTATTAATGTTTCTTAAACCGGACGTAGGATCGATATATTCGTTTTATGTAAAAGTTCCCGTTGTCGTTATATTAGTAACAATGAACTAAGTGTTTCCATATTTAAGTAAAGATATGTTACCATAAATTAGGGAGAAAATATATACTCGTACATGAGAGAATGCAGATAAATTTTATACTCATGACCACAAATATAGAATCCAACTTTAAAATTTTTTGAATAATGATTAATGAAAATATACAGGGAAAAATAGTATTCAAATGCATCCTTTAAACCTATTATGCATTTACAAGTATTTTTAAATATTTTTCAAAGTATTCACCACTACATTAAATAAGAAACAAAGACCAACACATACAAAAAACACTCAATAAACACTAATAAAAATTAATACTCGATGCAATAAACAGTACACTGCAATCAAAAGGGTAGCAACAAGTTGCGGAACAGCGACATTCATCAGTATCGGTGCAAGGTTATTGAGTCAATAACCCGTGTAACTAAAAATAAAATAGAGAATCAGTAATATTCTTTTATTGTTTACAATAATTGTGCCCGTTTTATGGAGCCACACCTAAAATGGTTCCCAAATCCAAATCGTACTCATCACTACGCCTACCTTAATTAAGAATCGATCGATTTCGTAATCTACTGAAACGTCACTTTTATATTATTTGCCTTCTATTTTCATGACATGGTCGCAATATTCTTTCCACTCATTTGCAGTTTTATTAAAAAATGCATGTTCGATTAATTTTACTAACTTTTTTGCTCTTATTATATTAAATCGACTTCATACATACGTGATTTTTTGTGCTCTATGATGACTTCAAATAACCGAGTTTTTTTTAATATCGTTGACAAATACGGTAGGCCTTTATACTATGTATCCAGTAATTTAGTACATTACAACTTTTCAAGTTGACATCATGAGTGCTATGTTAACCGCAGCAATATGGTTAGTTGCCTTGGCCATGACTACAATGGACTGAAGAGGCCAGTTTGGCAAAATCTTTCTAAGCCATTTCGTAAAACGTTACCTATTCATGTTGTTGTGATTGTCAGCTGATTTTCATTTTGATTTAAAGATAGGTTGAGCATTGTGTACAAATCCAATTATCTACCAGCATGTAATTAAATAATTATAATAACTGACTACCACGCATCGGATGACGCTCAGTGTGTAAACCCTCAACGAGATGGATCGACGATCTGGTGAAGGTCGCGGGTAGCCACTAACTGAGGGCAGCACAGGACCGCTCGTCGTGAAGATCCTTGGGGGAGGCCTATGCCCAGCAGTGGGCGTTATCCGGCTGAGACGATGATGATCTTACTTAAGTCTATCGTTGACCAACCGAGTCCAGGGTAAAGTCACCATCTTATATTTCACTTTGCCCACATTTTATATATCTTGTCCAAATATACAACGGGTCGTTGGTGGTCATGACGATTATCAACCAATTCTTTTAAGTACCGATATTGGTACCTACAGCGTCGTATGTCTCCATCAACACTTTCCTTTTAGATTCAATCATCAGCAATCAGCATCAAGATCATTCAGCGCAGCCGGCTGCGCTGGTTATGTGGGACTCCAGAAAGACGTAGGGGCCTACCCACTAAACATCACCCGAGGCTGGCTTTGGCCTTACGGCCTCTAAGCCTTCACCTGAGGCGACCCCCCCTAGGGAAGAATAGCGCTAGTTTAAGTTTATGAACTTATAGACTATTTATAGATGTAGAAAATGCGTTTCGATTTAATTACGATATAGGTTCCAGAAAAATTACGCAAATGAAACGTAATTTCAATAAATTTTTGAGTTATGTGTCAAAAATAAATAAATGTCAATTTTGTATCTGTGATCAATCGTAATTCCGTTTCTCTCCCCAGGCGGAGTCTTGCGAATGTGTTCTTTCTTGTTTTCTTTAAAAACAACACAAGCTTACTAATCTATTGGGTTGGTTAGGTTACGGTCGGCTTTTCCTAGATCACACAAAAAAAAGAAAACTTGCAACGCGCGAAGCGCGGTTCCGTCGACATTTTTCCCGCTATGTCAAGTTTCATATTACACCCCCCACCACCTCCCCAAATACGGGTATTCAGCATGTGGCCGTTAGGTGAAGAGGGGACCATTATTCATCCTTTCCCTCCCTCTCAATCCCCATTTAAGATGTCATGATATAAAAATTAAATGTTTTAGTACTGTTGACGTTAGGATTTAAAAAATCAATATAAAAAACGCCTTTTCTAGACGTGGAATTTTGGGAGAAAGAATTATTGAACTTTCTCCTGAGTACCCCACCACTCCCACTCCTTTACGCGAGTACTGGACACCTATAGTTTTACCCAAACATTTTTATTATTATTTTAAGATCACCAAAACTTTAAACAAATAAAGGCAAAAATATCCGTAATTATTGAAACCACTTGGAGATAAATAATTAAAATATCATGAAAATGGCAAACCTGTGTTCCTTATAATTATGTCATGCTGGCAACACGAAGACTGACACATTTTAATGAAATTAGTGGATTAATTAGTTACGTTTTTCACTTTCATTAACTATATTTATCTTTCATCACTTTTGAGTATCTTAGGCATGATATATAACACCAAGATAATATTAAATGTATGAAAGCGACATGGTACCGACGCGTCAGATCACACCACTGCACGTTATTGTATTTGAAATGTAATGTTCTTCCCATGGAATTCTTTGCTTTTCTATTTCGTGGTTATTACTTTGCGTTATTTTTTTTATTCAAAAAGATGAAATATACAAGAAAAGGCTTTTTATTGTATTAAAATAATCGTTTATAGCGATTCGTTATCATAAGTTATAATTACAATAATTATTACATGTTACAGTACTCTGTGTCTAGATCGTTTCTTTTGTTTTCAAATCATTTGTTATTAGTTTCTGTGCGGGGGTTTCCATATATTTAATTTAAAGTAGTTAGTTTACATTTTACCTCTAGCATTGTTGCAATTGCATTCGGCACAATTTTAGCCTCCATTTATATAAAAGTGTAAGTTTTCTTTTGCGATAAGTAATTCCGTCGTATCTGAAATAGGTCTTTAACGATTTGTAACATAGTTATATTTTTTAATGGAAGTTGAATAGTGTAGGTATTCAAAAAATTTGTTACCTATTTACAGACGGAACATTGGAGCTTCACAAGACTTCTTTTTTGAAAATGGAGTTCTCTTGTAATGTGTGCGGTATAGTGGACGAGTATTACGATGAAAGTGCAGCGATAGAGCACGGTGGCACACCTAAACATATTTGCAACTTAATACTGCACAATTACAATAATAACAAGTAAGTTTATGATACGTAACCTTACAAACTGGTTCACATAATAATTTGAAGTTTACAAATCTTTAGGAATCAGAACCGTCGCTGTCTTATCAAATTGTTCAACATAATAATGATAGCAAAAAAAATATTACCTATTACAATGTTTTATTCTGAAATTGTTTAAAATTTCTAGTAATTTTTAAACAGTTACACCTCCCTATTATAACAGATATATTATTTCTTACATTTTAATCTAACCAAGGGTTGACTGGTAGAGAATGTAACTAGGCATTAAGTCCATCTATTCCAAATATTAACTACAATTAATTTATAATTATTTTTTGCCTTTATATAGTAAAATTGAATTTTAAATCCTATATGACTTTATCCAGTCACTAAATATTATCATTTATCAGTAAAGAACATTGTTACAACTAGTTTCTATTTGCGCTGTAATTTTTTAATGAAAACATAAAAAAAATCTTTAATCTGAGACCCAAAGCACCTCTTCTCATTTTCACAGATACATTCTGTAAATTCCCAAACTGGGTATCTGTATGTACAATTTTATTTATGATTGGCAATAAAATAATTTGGTGAATGAATTATATGAGGATGTGACCAGGCATATAAATCTCCATTATGTATTGACTAGTAGTGCAACTTTTATGTATATATTATAGGAGGACCTTCAGTAAAAATCGTGATGGTGTGATCATATTCTGCACTGCTGAGAGTGAAAAAAAGGATAATGCGGTGGTTATGAGAGTTGAAAAGACTGATCACCAAAAAATAAGAATACAAGTAAGTTTTAACTGTTTAATATGTAAAGTGATAATATAAGTCCACTATAACTATAAACTGTACTTCAACACTGATCTAAAGCCATACTACTAAATCTAAAGCCATAAAACTGGCTTACATCAATTCTATCTTTTCTCTCTATTTATATATGCTATATCATTTATTATTGGCAATTTGTAAATGACCTTGATCATTTACTATCAATAATATGTTTCGATATTCAATAAATATATTTATAAGACAAAGCCTATAACTAAGTTTATACTCATTTATAGCATTAAGTCTATTAATATTTGTATTTGTAATAAAAATAATTCAATAATATTGAAACAAATATTAACTAAAATGTTTGGGTTACAATGGAATCTATCCATCCTTAACACTAACATGAACTTCCCTGCTTGAGGTGCATTCTACTAAATAAAGGATGATGCAATGGTAACAATTCCCTCTTATCGGAGATCACTGGACTTTACCACCTAGTTTAATCATGGTGGTATTTGTGTATCGTTTCTTTACCTGTCTGGCCAACTACCTACCACCTTTGTAGAATCATCTGTAAAATTTATGTACAACAAAATTTTATTTAAATATACTACACTTATAAGGTGACATTTAAACCAGGAATCTGATTTCCCATTTATTATGTGCAAGTATAAGGACTAGATTATCGTGGCTGTGAAATTGTTTAATTTTTTTTTGCTGTATTGTATTGCTTTTAAATAAATATTCAACAATTGAGAGGCCTGGAAGATAATCATAAAATAAAAGCTTCACCATAGTTTCAAAATACTGGCTAATACAAAATATAGCTTCAAAAAATAATGGCTTTGGCAAACCATAACTGCTGAGCTGCTGTATGAATCAACATTCTGAATGTACTTCAGCCATTCAGTATTTCAGAAACAACAGTTTTACCCTTCTTGAATCAGACCTAAATTCAAATCAATTCTTATCATAAAACTGGCCATATTGGGACA
>PDGT01000039.1:1574470-1694495 GCA_003671415.1 Megathymus violae | reverse complement strand
CCAATTCCATGTTGGCAGAACAGGGTATATCATAAGAGGTGACAGAAGCCAGCCTGCTTGGTGGTATGGCTTCTCGTAAGAATTATATTATCAATATTTTTATTAAGTCATTAATATTATTATTGGAATTATTATCTTTCAGTGAAGCCTGCCTGCCTGGCTGGGTACCACCCTTCTGCTTGAGTCAGCCACCAAACGACTCGAGGTGTTTCACCTGGGGGCTTGAGAGCCAGTACTTTTTTCTTACCTTCTTCTCATTTCCTGGCCGATAATGCATCGGTGATACCCTTGGTCCATGGGCGACCGTGACCACTTACCATTGGTGATTTCATCTGCTTGTTTGTCGGCTATTAACATTAAAAAAATTTATGTGTCATTGTGAGTGTTAACATGTAACTATGCTGGGCACAAACCTCTGAAGCCTGGAATCTACTTCACTGAACAATTCCTTTGTAGATTAGTGAAGATCTTCTACAGTGATATCTTTTACGCTATTTTTATATGATTCACTTTTAGGTGAAGCCATGGCAAAGGGTGAAGTTTAGTTTCAGTGTTAGAAATGATTTGAAGAATGAAGATTTGTTAGTTGTTGGAGTGCAACTGGCCCATCCGCAGCCACAGTTTGAAATGGCTGACCATCCCTATGAGTTTGGGAAAGAACCACATTTGTTACAGAAAAGTAAGTGTAATTTTGTTCCTTTGTTTGTTATTATTATCATCATCATCTTTGCAGATGCTGGTGGCAACTTTGCCTGGGTAAAATATTTAGTAAGATCTCTTTTGTCACCTAGTTTGGAACAAATTTTATATTACTTCAAAATTCTATCACAGAAACTTAGTAGGTAAGAGGTGAAAATAATAGCCAAATATGACCAGTCTTTATAAAATTCTGTAAAATTCATCACCATATCAACTTTATTTACACCACCAATATCTTGTAAAGTTTTAATAACAACTATTTGGCGAGCCTGCTCCTGATGTCACAAGCTTCACAAAACTTTTAGTTTGAGATGGGGGTTACATGGAGCTTCTAAGCAATCAGTATTTCTTCCAAATTCTCCATCTTATTTATTCAATTAAAGAAACCATATGTACCATTTCCAGTGCAATGATACCAGATATATTCTAAAATTTTCATTTCAGAATCTTCCATTGAAGAACCATTATTAGTGCATTTTCATGAATCTGATATTGGACAATATGAGATGCCAATCATGTTTACCTTTTTTAAGGCAGAAGACAAGAAAAATATTGTGGTAATTCGTGAAATGGTAAGAATTTCCTCAATTAAAAAATTTCCTATAAGGGATATTGAATGCTTGCTGTCTAGAACATACATTTTTCTGTTTCACACTAAACAGCAGTAAGTATAAGTGTAATAAAACAGCAGTGTACTCTTAGATAAATATATATTAAATTCATTAATGTCATTGAGAATTTCATTAAATGGGAATGGAAGTGCAATCTATGTTTAGAAATTAGGAATGACAAATTAAAATGAGGCCATAGTGCATATACTCTCACTATTGTGTATAATTCAAGTAGACTGTCCCATCATCGTTAGGAATCAATAATTAATTATCATATATGTATATACCCATAAAATACAGGCTATATCCATCTATAATAATATGCCATTTAAATGTTAAAAGAATTTTTCAAATAAGTACAGTACAAGTACAAAATTCCCACTGTCTGTTTATAATATTAGTTTTGAGTAATACCTTGTCTTCACTTTACGTCAAAAAACTACGCCTTATGTTTAGACATAACACAAACAGTTTTTTCTAATTCAGTAATTCTATCCGGTGGGAACAGATGAAAAGTATCCTTGATTATAACCCATAATATAAAGTTACTAATAGTGTGTTAAATATCATCCAAATTTGTTCAGTGGTTTTAGTGGGATACATGCTCACACAGACTGATAGACAAGGATTTCAAAAAAAATTGTTTGGTCTTTATATCAATAACATACTACATGAAAATCTCTGAAATATATTTAATGTACATTTTTGGTCATTTTACAATTTTATTATTAGTATTTGTATTTAACTAACCATATGCAACCATGTATGGCAATACTAAATTCTCGAAAAAAGTTGTCTTAGGATTTTTTGTTCGGTATCTAGGAACTAGTTGGGCTCTGAACCACCTAGCTTCTTCTCAATTATATCTGTATAAAATGCCATTGCCATTAGCCATTGCTAGACCACACCCTCTAAAATCAACCCTAACAGTTTTTGCATGATTCAGTTGCAGTTTAGGCAGGCCAGTTAACTAGTGGCTTCTTTGCTTGTTTTTTGGCTAACTAGATCTCAAAATGCCTCTTATATTACAAATTTGTAACGTAGCAAGAACCACTAATTAACATGTGGTTGGGCTGCTTGTTTGTCTTTTCTTTTTGTGTTACTTACTGTCCTTTGTGTGACCTTCAACATTTATTTTGAAAACATGTATTTAGAGTCGATTTTCTCAGCAAATTCCCCATTTTTTATTATTTCAGGTTGTATTTGTACAGGAGAATCCAATTGACTATATAAGTACAAAGAATCCATATACAGGACAGGATTGGAAGCACAGTGAACGCATCATACAATCTTCGATTAGCATGTATGTAATGTTATATCATTTTCTTATAATTTGGTAATAGGCCGCATTGAGCCTCAAAATGCGAGATGTAATTTATTCAAATGGTTACCTCAGTATTTTTGGGCTCCGGTGGTCAAATAATTTTTTTTTATTAGAGCAAACATTAAAAGCAATGTTAGATATCCCTTGGCATTATATAATCATGTGCTAACTTACAGTGGTCTATCACCTTTGAGGTTGAAAGAAATGTGAACACCGTCATTTCGGAATTAGAGCAGGTTTAACAATTTGTGTAAAATAATGTTTATATTATTTAATCTCAACGGTCATCCCTGATTGCTGTTAAAAGTCTGGTCTGGGAACACGTCTCCCCCGCGCGCCTCGCACAATTGATCTGTCTATATATCTTTATTTAAATAAATGTTGGATGACTCTGTGAAAATATTTTTAGGTTGATGGTTTCTTATATCAGATAATTTCTGGTCAATCATCATTATCACAATTATAAACACAGTATAAAACTTATTTGCAGGCCGTTTGAAGCCACATACAAAGTTCCGAAGCTATTGAAGACGTTACTGCCTCGAGGCCTTGACGATAAAGCGCTAGAAGGATTGAATTTGCCCAGGGAAACAATAGAACAGTTGCGTAGAGTCATGATTTCAACAAGGTTCGTTAGACATTTTAATTCATGTGTTCTACATCCGTCATTCATTTTAGTGTCACTGTGACCTTGATTCAAGTAATTGAATCAAAATATCGACAAAATATACAAAAATCTTGAATACCGGTTACAAATAATATAGTCTGCGAGGACATAACTTTAAAATCATAGGTTGGTTATGTTTTTTTATGTCCAAAGCTGACAAATGAACAGACAGGGCCCCTGACGGTACTCGATCACCGTCGCCCATGGACGTATTGTTACCATTAGTCGTAAAGTTGTGTACCTAGTATGTGCGTATTTGTATTTATTTATTTGTTGCTTTGATGACAGAAAACATGTGAGGAAATCTTTACACTCACACTCTCAAGAGTTTCTTCGCAAAGTTATCAAAAATTTCACTCTGTCACCTCACACTTAATCATCACACCAGCACAATATGGTATGTATTCAAAAGAAAATTTTGTATGTATATGTTTTAGAACTATTTTTGACGAAGGACCTACGCCGAATAACTACAGGTTCTATTTTCATCATTTGCTGTGGTGGGAGGAAGTCATCGCTAGGATCAATTTGCGGGTATAACAAAAGTTTTATCTCGAGGTGATCTGATTTCCGATATTTAAAATGCGTGAAACTATCTAATATGTTTTCTTTATAGAAATTCAACATGTTTGGGGTAAAGTTGTTGAGAAAAGGCAATATATTCTTGTTGGAGGTTCCCGGCTTGGCAGAGAAACGCCCGTCTTTAATCAGAGGTTTTTAAACAACATTTATTTTGAGCAAGAGAAAGCTAATTAAGAAATTAGAAATGACAGTTTTTTTCAATAGACATTGGAAACATGTTTTTTAATTAACAAAGTCGTTTTTTTTTCACTGATTTCAAGCAACAAAGGTGTCTGTTTTTAGACAATAACATGAAATTATAATCCTAATTATATTGTTCAGGAGACAGGGTGTATCTCAGGCCTGCGATTGAAGAGAATATGATATTTGAAACCATTATTAAAAACATTGATAACAATTACATTCAGTGTGGGAACTTGGATGATTCGTAAGTCACTTTCTTTCTATACAACTTTATCATGAAAAAATACAACATTTTTTTATTTCCAACTGTATCAAAATATTAATGTTTTTGGGTCCTATTTTATCGATGTCATTTGGCATTCTTACTTCATTCTATACTCACATGATTAAACCTAAAAAATTAAGAACATGGATAAAAATTAATAAAGTTAAGATGCACTTATAAGTTGAATTTACTTTATTGGAATTTTATTACTGTGATTTTCTTATCTAAGCGTTAGCATGAAATGGTGAAAATTGATCAAAAAAAGTAATTAAACTAAAAATATAAAAAAGTATTCATTGAACCTAATAATAATTCCACCTAGAAATTTTCAACCTGTTATTTGTATTAATATTGTAAAGAGAGTACGAATTTTGTGAGTTTGTATATATGCCGAGGGTAATCTCTACGATGACTGAACAGATTTTGTTGAATAACTTAGATTGAATCATACAATGGACTCAAAACTGGCTTATCTCATTAAATGGAGGCAAATTTACTGTAATACACATGGGCAGCAACAACCCAAAAATTTAATATAATATCAACTCTGTACCACTTATATCTGTTAACAATCAAAGGGATCTTCACATTGCAAATATAACAAAAAAAAAAACTAATATATATTGTAAGAAAGGCTTTCAGTATTATCACAAGAGTTGTTTTATCTAACTTTATAAACCTACATCCGACCGCTCTTGGAGTATGCTTTCCAAATCTGGAATCCTTACTTTAAAAAGGACTTTGAACTAATTGAAAAAGTAGAGCTACAAAAATGGTTACATCTCTAAGACATAAATCGTGTGAAGAGCGTCTTTATAATATTGCAGATCTTTATTTACTGAAAGCAACTACCCGCCTACGAGGGCACTCAATGAAATTAAAACGACACCCAAGCTCCAGCAACCCTAGATATCACTTTTTGTCTAATCATGTAGTACAGCAGTGGAATACATTTTTAAAAACAGACTTGATGAACATTGTTCGGAATACATAACAACGAAGAATATTGTATGTTAAATCAAACACAAGTGCAGTGATATGCACACATCAGCTCCAGGAGCTGCTAGTGCATCATAAATGATAATAATAAATAATATTTCTCTTTCTAGAGACCTACATTCAAACCACTAGGGTATGGATTAGTATGATATGAAGTAAGAAAGGTTAATTATTTTCATATTTTTTTTTGTCATTAGGTTCAATAGCTTGTACCATGAGGAAATGTTGTTCGACGTGAGGTTTATGATGTCGCGGGTACCCATGGAGCGTATGCACGACGCTGTTTCACGTCTTGAAGCCGCAAAGCAGTGCTCCCGGGTCTTCCCCGTGCCCACCAAGAAGCTCTATCCGCTGGTCTCCATCAATAGGTAACTGAGTTTTGACTCTCATCTACATCTTTGATAGTGTGTCTATTATCCATATTGCATATATATTAACAGTTGTAAAACGTACAGTATAAAAATTGCATTGTTGCATTTTAAAGATTCTACAACCCGTTGATAAAGGAAAATAAAGAGCAGAGGTTGGCAGTCGAGCACATCGTGGCAGGGACTTCGGGCAAGGCCCCTTACATCGTGTATGGGCCTCCCGGCACTGGCAAGACTATGACTATCGTTGAAGCTATTATACAGGTGTGTGTGTGTGTGTGTGTGTGTGTAACATGACTAGCATGTTATTATTAGATCTTGTGTAGTTATTTTGTACAATTAGTATAGTTAGAGGAAACGTAATATGTATGCGTCATTTATGCAAGGGCGTTTCTTATTCCAAATCAAAAATTTCTTCCACTGTGTCCAAAAACTGAGAAAGTGATACATGCAGCAAATTTACCTAGCAAATATATAAACACTTTATAATTATGATCATTATTAATTTAACAATAATAGTTCTTTGTGCTGATGCATGAAATCGTTTTATAACATCATTTTAATATAACTTCAGGTTACGTTAAAACTCATTGTTTTTTACACCCTAAGGAATTTAGATTATACTACGAAGTGACTTGAGTTATGATATATTTAGTAAAATAAAAAGACGAGTCGATTAGGACTACTTCGTATATTTTGTAAATAATGACGTGATTGTAGAATATGTCGGTGCCATTTGAGCCTGCTTCAGACACTCGTGGCCCATCGCACACGACAGAGTATGTAAACCAGCACAAGATTGTATTATATTATTTAACATTTTAGTGCTTTTTTTTTTGCTTCATCGTACGCTTTGGCAATGTTTCGTGTACTCGTAACCATCGAGAAACGTGAACTTCATACGTTTGCAGAGTCTTTGGTGTCAACAGTTTTTTTTTGGTACACTTTGTTTTAATATCTTTATGAAAGTCTGACATCATCATGAGGGGTCTTATTAATAAGGCTAGCTAATAATATCCTAGTAGAAGCAACATTTTTGACGGTTATAAGTATATGTGAAATGCTTACATGAATAAAAGATTATGGATTTTTATGCTTTGATACTTTTTTTAAATAAAGAAACTATTTCTACACAAGCTTCAATCTTTTAAACTAAATTAATTAATTTATTATGTTTACGTCCGTGCTACATGGTGTGAATAAGTGGACATGGCGCAAAAGGATACTATTCGTAGCAAACATTTCACGGCTATTATTATTTTTGCAAATTGAAATTATTAATTTACTGTTATAATTATTAATTTAACGTTAATTCATTTTTGTAATTCCGTGATTTGGTGTCTTTCTATTTTTAGGTCTATAGTTCGTGGTACGAATAAATGATTTTTGCATCATTATCACTTAGTTATAATATCATCACTATCATAATAAAAAATATTTACTATTTAAATCAATTTGTGAAGATTAATAACATATTGATCTTTTTTATAGATGCCATGGCCAATTTGGTATTTATGCCAAGCAAATACCAGTTTTGGTACAATGCTAAGTTGCTGCATATCGACTTGTTACCTTATTCGTGCTGTGTTCGATACATCTTATTCGTGCTGTGTTCGAAATTACCTCATTTAATATACAATTTGAAAGTTAACAAACCTTTAATTGTACACATCATACTGTGATGCGGGTACTCACGTTGTTTAACCGTGACCACGAACCTTAAAATTGGATCGAAATATGTTCACAAAAATACTCATTGTGAATACCTACATCAAAGTACTATTTAACATATTCTATTCTTTGCAGTTAGTTGTGAGAAATCCCAGAAATAGAGTGATGGTGTGCACCGACTCTAACATGGCCGCCGACCATATAGCTTTGATACTATTGCAGTACAATAAAACGCTCAACATACATAATTTCATTTTGCGAGCTAACTCTCAGTCACGGGAATGGTATGTTTTATTTTATTTTGTTTTTGTTTAGTTCTTTACTAACATAACAATTATATCACTATTGGTAAGCAAGTTACTCTTCAATATCATTGTAATATAAAACACGGGCTTTTTATAATTCGTTGCTCACACACTAGACTGGCCGTACGTAACATGCTGTGCTATGCCATGCTAATACTATCCTTGGTGTTCTAATTACGCTCTCTAATTACCCCATCTCCTTTTCATCGTCGAAAACCCGACTACTAATGATCCTTACGATATGAATATTGTTACGATATTAATAGCAAGTTAAAAAGCGGTTAACTTCTTCTTTTATAACACATGTACCAAAGCACTGGAGTAACAATTCCAGGTAACTGTTTCCGTCTCGATATTATGTGCGTCTCGTTATAACAGGAGGGATTGTAGTAGAGTATTAACATAGAAGTAAAAAAGTTAATTTAATTATAAGAGTATTTCGCAAGTTACGAATGGGTTACGAAAAAGTTACGAAAAAAATGAGTACAATTCAATTTCAAAGTGATTGTAACTACTTTATATATCTATTTATGTACTTAAAGCTTTGTTAATACATAATTTATACGTTTAAGTTAGATCAAACTTTGCACCTATTATAGCATATTTACAAATTTTTGTAAAATATTATTTATCTGTGCTGTGTGTGAGTGGGATTTTTATTTAGATTTAGATTCAAGATAATGAAACAAAAGGTATAGTTTTATCTATGAACAAAAACAAAAACATAACAAAACAGTTTGTGTTTAATAAAATATAAAATAATTAACAACAATACCACTTGTAATTAGCATACGAATCCTATTCACTCCTCTTGAAGGCTTTCGCATCACTAGTAGACGAGCAAGTTATTCCAGTCCTTTGCAGTGCGCATAACGGATACAGACCTAAACCGCGTCGTCCGTCCAGATGGAAAGTTCATAACATAAGGATCTCGCCGTACGTCGGGTTATTCGATAGAGGAACGGCGATGAGAAATTGTTTCGTGCAATTCCTGCACAAACTCCAAAATGCACTCTGGAAGACCGAGAGGCTGGCCGTCCAGCGCCTGTGCTCAAGGCTTTGTAAATGGGTTTCGACCAAATCTGAGTCACCAATGAACCTCTTTGCACGCCTCTCCATCGAGCCCAAGGCTGATAAGTGAGATTTGGCAGCACCAGCCCAAGTGTGAATTGAATTGAAAAGAGCAATAAAATATTTTTTTTTGCCATTTAAAATTTGTTTTAATTATATGCCAACTTCACTGTTATATAAGAAACTTATTACTAAAACAAACGCGATATTAAATAAGTACAAATGTTACAGTACCGACATTTATAAAGATCAACAATTCGCTAGGTCGGTCACCATTATGTAACTTGAAGTTCACCTACAGTGGCCTTTGTTCAACATTTTAATAGAAAGATACATAATGTATATGTTCAGGAGTGTAATGCCACCCGCGTTGGCGCCGGTGTCCAACGGTACCAGCTATGAAAACTACTACCCAGTGAGCAACGTTGCAGTCTCCACCTACCGGATATTCGTTACAACTCTTTTGCACGCCGCCAAATACGGAACGTAAGAAATAAGATATACATTTATTTTATTTGTGTAGTACTCCGGGTCGCCTACTGGTCGATATTTTACAATTGTCTCACTGCTTGGCTCGGATATATTCTCAAAAGGAGAGAAGGACCTCCATTCTGGACAAGTGCGGTTTGACAGATTTCACACACCTTTGAGATCATTATGGAAAACTATCAGGTTACCTTAGTTTTCATCCACTGAACCGAGTACTAATTTGTAGTAGACACTTAAATTGAAAAAGTGACGCAGCCGAAGGAAGGATTGCTATTTTTGGGTGTTAAAAAAATATTTATTTTGTTCGTAATGTCTCATTCAACCGTCAAGGTAAGGTCCATCTTCGATAGAATTTTACTAATTAAGAGTGTTTAGGTACAAAATGTACTATTTCTTCAATGTTTCTTCAAAACATGGTGATCAACGCTACAAATGGATTCACAAAATGAAGAATTTCACTAGCAACATAAGAAACAATGTACAATAAATAAAACGTTAATGCTGTCAAGTATTCGCATTAACATGCGACACTACACAATTGTAATGTATAATCTAAATTATAAAGAGTGGTATAGGCATTGCGTTGTATGTGAATTTTTATTTAGTTCATAGTACAACCGTTCGTGGTTAGATGGCGTTACCCTTTTTCATGGAGGGGTTAGGGTGCCATTAAAGCTTTGGACTACTAAAAATTTACATAAATAATAACTAGATGGCGGTACAAAATTTCATTCTGAATCACGCTGTTGAGACTTTTTGTAAGTTCTCTAAATAGTTCGCTTTGTGATTCGGAACTCATACTTACCTGGCGTAGGGGATACCGTGATCATGAAGGCGGTTCCCCCAGGGCGAGACCTTTCCATTGCACTGAGGTTAGGTTGACCCCTGCGATTACCCCTTATGCGGGTAACTCGGACGCGTAATTTTTGGTAGTGGGGACTGCGTGCGCGCTGTCCCCTTCAGAATTGGTAGATATTTACATGTGGGCTTACTTGCCATATTCGCGGGTCTGGGAATGCACGAAGTGAGCTCTTTATTACAAAAGGCTTATCGTCGCAATTGCGATCTTGTAGAATCCTAAAATAAGCTGGGTTTACTATTTTAATAAGTCTTTTTGGTATACATGTTAGTTTCAAGTTTTATTACATTATTTTTTAATGAACATCCAATTATTTTTAATTATAAGGTTTCTACACATACAAAAGTTATAAACTGTTATATAAACTTGAATTAGTTTTTGAGATTAGATTGAGTCATAACATCAATCAAAACATGCTATGAAAAGAGTAAGTTATTACTTATTGTATTAAATTATTTTGTGGATGATCAATTTCGTCCTTTCTAGAAATTTATCGATACGCGATATATATGACACAATTCAGATTGTTATCCCAGAGGTTACGGTTGCTACATAGCATCATACCTAGCTTTCTATATCGATTGTGTTATATGGAAGTGACATTATTTGTTACATAAGGAAGTCAAGAAGTCATTGTTTTTTTTGAATTGAAGTGCATTGATAAAATTGCAAAAAATGCATTGATAAAATAATATACAAATACTCCAGTGAAGAAATAGGTCATTTATAAAAGTAGATACAATTGTAGGGTGTGGGTAATCTCATAAATATAGGTATGTATTTGAGCCATAGTTAGGTTAGTAGAACAGTTACATAGCACCTGATGCTAGTTTATATATCGTGACATAATAAAACTGTACTATAGAACTATAATAAAAGTATATATATATATATATATAGCCGCCCGTTGTACCTACGAGTAAAACCGAACCGAACCTAAAAAGGGAAACGGTCATTTATTGTTGTAATTGTAAAATAAATCATAGTACAAATTTTTCACAAAGTAATGTACGATGTCTACACTAATAGTGAAACCGTAACGGGGCCGAATCTTATACATAGAGTATTTTAGACAATTTTAATTGATGTAAACTTTATCGATATAGAGACTCAAACATGCTTTTTTTGTTGGATTTTTGTCTGCCTGTTCATGTATAAAACTAAAATCGCTGACCAGATATTTATAGCACTTAGTATATTTTTGAAGTTGACTCTTATACAAATATTTATTTAGAGTTAAAGACACAGGTTTTATAGGCAATACAGTATATGTGCACCATGTAATAAGCAAATACTTTTACTGCCTTAATTTTTGATCAATAATTTAGTTATCCAACATTATCAAAAGCTTTCTTTTATAACATATACTATATTACTAATTATAATATGTTCCTTGTAACAACGATTTTAAGATTAAGCGGAAATGATTTCAGGTGGTGTATGTCTTATTAATATTGGTTAATACTAATTATCCTATTAATATAACATCTTATAAATAATTAAAATATATCCAGATAATTTGTAAAACATTACAATACACAATTATAGATTATGTGTTAATAATAATAATATTGCAAACAAAGCTGTAATGGGTTTGATTCTGTACATTGATTTTCTAATTTTAATTTATCTAAATTAAAACTTGTAACTATCTAGTTACAACATTTTTTTTTTAATTCTTGTCTCTGTTTTGGTTTCATGCATAACTCACTAAATTGATTACGTTGAAAGTCCTCTTCTAAAGTTTGAGTGAATAAGCCTTATGATTTACCTATTAAATTATTTGTTACTGTATCGCGAACTTGCTTGATATGATAAAGAATATAATCAATGTCCTCGAAAATGGATGTGTACTGTGTGTATACATTGGTGACTAAAAGTAGCACTTCTCAAAACTTGTGTCATGACAGGACGCGCAGCCAGAACGCGCACACGTTAAAAATGACGCATCTGTTCATCGACGAGGCGGCGCAGGCGTCGGAGCCGGCGACGCTGGTGCCGGTGGCGGGGCTGCTGGCGCCCAATGGCCGGTTGGTGTTGGCCGGTGACCCGCAGCAGCTGGGGCCCGTCTGCATTTGCAGGGAGGCACGTGTCAGGGGTCTGGGTATGTACTGCCAACAACATATTAAAAATAAACGTTCACACACCCTCGCACTGAGATTCTCTGTGAGAGACTCACAGTGGCATTAACATACAGATATGACCCAAAAACAACTATATATCAGTCAGATAAATGTCTGCCCCGGGCGGGAATCAAACCTCGGACCCCACGCACAGCAGATGGATTCACTACCAACTGGGCTTACGGGGTCTTCGTTTGATCGTAATGTAAATGCACCGAACTGATTATACTTCATTAATTGAAAACTATTACAGCATACGAACATATCAAACAACAACACAATAATATTATAATAAAATAATAACGATTATAGTGCGGATGGTGAGTATAAATTTGGAATGCGCTTGTACCTAACGATTTCCCGAAGGCCTCTATTCTAATGTTTTATACTCTGAGAAGTTCAGCAGATGAAATGATACCTTAATCACATTAGACAATAATTATTATTATAATATAATTATTATACTTTATTTCTCTTCACAAACAGTATAAGCCATTTACAAATAAAATCATATCTAAATTGAACACTAATATTAAATGTTTCTAACCATGTTGAGCCTTTAAAAATTAAAACATCTGTGTAGGTACCTTCTTCCACGTACTCATAGGTTGCAAAGGTTTCGATGTATTAGATTAGAAATAGTCTGGGACCTAGTATGCTACCTTGTGGTAAGTTTGGTTAGTTGGTTCTCTTTCATAAACATAACTTTTAAAAATAAACCTATTTTGTGTAATGCCTAAGTGTTCTAGTTTATTAAATAGTATTAGGTAACAAACCATATCAGTGTTATTATACTGATGCTTATTCAATTTTTTATTTTATTTTCAGGTGTTTCGTTGATGACACGTTTGATAGGCAGCCACGATTATCTATACGGGAAAAATCCGGACTACATCACTATGCTTGTCAAAAACTTCCGCTCGGATCCTGACATTTTGGCTATTCCGAATGAGTTGTTTTATGAAAATGCTTTGCAGGTACTTAATTAATCAAAATTATAAAATCCATTTATTCACTTCCGTGGTGACAATTTTTTTTATTATAGATAGTAGGATGGTTTTTGAGTTACAGTTCGCTAACGCCCTACGGTGGACAGGTTCTCAAATAGTACTTTGATTGAAATAAATGTTGTTGTTATACTGTTGTTTGATGAACTCTTTATTGTGAGAAATAGGAATACATACTTAAATTTAAGCTTGAATACGCGCACGCGGGTAGCTTGAGTGTGCGTGCCGGCGTGCGCGTGCGTGTGCGTGTGCGTGTGCGTGCCGGCGTGCGCGTGCGGGTGCGGGTGCGAGTGCGCGTAGGTATGTGTGTGGGTGTGCGATTTTCATTTTGATACAGGTAGAATAGAACATTGCATATTAATAATTCAGTTTCATCACATGTAACACTATTTGTTTTGTTTATTTTTCTTAAGTCTGCCGATGGTTTATTCTCTACGATTTTTTCTATAAAGCAGAAGAAGTAATTATTGTAACTGGAGACTTTAAATCAAATCCCGCTAAAAAGTTATGTGCGTATACGAAATTAATTTATCATGCTTTTATCTACTGCAGTTCTTGCCTAATATACCATAGATATCTTAGTATTTGTTCGTAGATTAAGAGGAACTCCTATGAAGAACTCCCAAAAATGTCTTCCGTATTTTTTTCTGTATCAAAGCAAGTGGTATTTGTCATAAAATTTGAACAATGAGACTGCTTATTACATACCTGGTTTTCTTTTCCTATTTGATTCTGGCTTCCTATCTTGTTTATATATATTTTGTTACAGCCATTAGCGTCTCCAGACCCGTTGAGCAAAGTAAGCATTTTGGGGCTCCAGGGTGGTGACCGAGCTGTGGTGTTCCACGCGGTGGAGTCCCGTGAGCAAAAAATAGGCAACGCCCCCAGGTATGTTCCGTCATGTAAAATCTATAACAATATTATAAAGAGGGAATGCGTATTTTGTAAGTTTGATTGCAATTTGGTGGGTAATCTCCAGATCCATATAGCATTCTTGAAAATGTATTTTACTTTTTAAAAATACATTATTTCGGATGAACATGGGTTCTAAATCATGTATGTATAAATTAGGTAGTCATGATAATATTTAATGTTTTTTATGCTGTGTGCAGCTTAGTGTGGAGTATAACAACCATAAAGTTAATATACTAGCGTAATAGAGGAACACAGTGTGCGAGTGAGATTTCGAGCTTAACGGAAAATCATACTTGCGAGAAAGAGACGCAAGAAAATTGGCCGGAGGACTGTTTTCAAGCTATTTACTCACCATTAGTCTCCTGTCAAAAATTCATGTTTGTTATTTTATTAATTTCTTTTCAATCTTATATAGGTCATATTATATTATAATATTACAATATCCGGCGAATGTGATTTATTGACTAATTTTACTACTTCAAGGTTTCCTGTAAATGCAGTTCAAAAAGAAAAGTGGATTCGAATGTTGAACCAAGTAGCTAGGGTTCTTCACAAAATTTACTGTAGACATTTTAAGGACAACTATTTCGTTCTACGAACTCACTGACATCTTGTTAATAAGGAATCTATACCTACAAAATTTGTACCTTTGCACCATTTCCTATTGAAGGATTGCAGTATACTATAGAATTTGTTGGTTAGTTCATTTTCGAGGGCAATTTACATCAATGAATTAATTAAAACCAATAAGTATTATTATTGTTTTCTTTAGTACCTTTTAATGACGTTTTGTTTTATATCAATCAGTTTAAAAATAAAAAAGGTATGTTAATATGAAGAATCCTGGCCAATAAGGTTAAGTTTAGACGAAGCGAAGTAAAGAGAAGTTATTAGAATTAGCATGGTATTATTTATTTTAACATGTAATAAATAATCAAGAGAACGAATTAAATATAGCAATAAACCTGTGTTGGAATAGTCGACATCCAAATCGACAATGCATGGACGTGAATTTGACGTCACTAAAAGTCACTCACACTAAAGTCGTTTTCACAAACAGGCACATTGAGTTTTTGGTGATGCATTGATGAGATGAGTGTTCGTCTATTATGTTAGTATATTATGTTTATGATAACAACATGATACCTACTAAGAGAGATAATTATTCAACCTGAATTAAGTCCAGTCAAGTTGCTAGTTATATTATACAATTCTAATTACAACATGCGGACCTGATTTATTTATTATTAAACCTTAAAACTACATACAAGTAACAATTGACTTGACTCCCAGGCTTGGTTTGCGCACCTTTATGTATCGAGATATTATTTAGTAATGGAAAGTATACATTAAACGACTAACTCATAACCCAAATTGTAGTGTAGTGATCCTTTTTGACGAGCGAAGGATGCCGGGTTCGATTCCCGGCCGGGGCAGATATTTATGTGTGCGTCCATGTCACTCGCAACATAGGGAGCCCTAGTGTGAGGGTGTGATTTTGTTAACACTTATTTATTTTATTATTTACAATTATTAATCGAAATGACGTGTGATGGGCCCAAAATAATAATGGGCGACTAAGAGATACTAGTATCAGTGTAAAATCAACACAATTCATGTGTTTCAGTTTCTTCAATGAAAAAGAGCTTGACATGCTGAAGAGATATACCAAAGCTTTGATTGAGAAGCACGCGGTGGCGCCAAAAGACATCGGCGTCATTGCTCCTTACATCCGCCAGGTTTTTTGACGTTTTAATTTTGATACAAGGAATATTAATACATTAAAAAAATTATACACACACAATCGTGATATTTTCATGCATTTTTATATAAGGAAACGGCAAAGTGACGGAGTTCTAAAGAAACAAACAAAAAAATTACAAATTAATCGAGACCCACCTCCTTTTTGAAGTCGTTTAAAAACCCATAAACTGTAGGGTAGTTTTTATCTTTATATTTTAAAAAGATCACAGGTAATGAAGCTTTAAAATGTACACGATTTAAAGTACTGCTTACTTTAAACTATCAAACTTTAGCTGTTTATGAGATCAATAGACTGTATTACCTTGTGACCAATCATTATGAAAACTAGAACATATACACATTTAGCGTGTATGTTTGCTTGCATGAAAAACATTCTTATGGTATCCACTTCCTTATAGCCAGCCACTGGATGTGAAATTTAAATCACACACTCTAAACTGTCGTTGGAGTTACAATGTAGTCTTCCACTCGTTAGCGTGACTAAGAGACCCGTACAGCGCCATCTATCTCATTACCTACTACCTTCCATTCCTTGAAAATAAACCGTAAAATATATCTTACGTGTTCGGCTGCAGTAAGCCGAGTTATAAGCAAGTCTCTTGCTTTTACGTTACGAACATCTACGGGCGATGGTGCCCTGTTATCATCAGGCGGCCCGTCTACTCATTTATATATATATATAATCTGGCGGCATATTTCTCATCCCTGTCTCTAGGTTCTGTGCCACCTAGTTTAATCCCAACAGTGCTGGTACACGTTGGTAATTTTCCCTACTAGCCCGGCTAGCTCCCAATAGTTCGCAAGTTACCTGCCGTCACAACAATAAAGTTTATTATATGTTATTACGGCAGGTATACAAGATGAAGAGTTGGCTTCAAAGCGTGAATTACGATTCTGTGGAAGTAGGAACGGTGGAAGCTTTTCAAGGAAAAGAGAAGCGTGTTATACTGGTGTCCACGGTCCGCGCCAACTGCAAGCTGTTGGACCACGACGCTCGATACAACCTCGGCTTCCTGGTCGATGATAAGGTTAGTATAACCGACCCTTAGATCGTTGCAATTAATAAGTAAGTAGATCTTGCACGCCATCTAGCGTCTCGTAAAATAGAACACATTGGGACCAAATTTATAATCAGTCGAAGTTCAAGTCAAAATAATGTTGCAGTATAATTTAACAATGTATTTAACCACAATGTGGTTAACGGTTGAGCTGTATGCTGTATGCTACTTCGTTGTCTGATTTCATTATAAAGTTAGTTAGGTTAGACTCAAAAAATTACATATTGTGTGATATTAGAGGATAAGATTAAAGGCTTACTCACAAGCGCCATGGATTTTATAGCATATTGCTCCAGGTTATCCGTTGGAGGACGTTGAGTACTGTACCACCCAGTTGCAGGCCGAGGTTCGTGCATAGCTGGGCTCCTGACCTGGATAGCCCCTGTGGTAAAAAAAAAACCGGTGAAATGTTACGGATGCAATGTGAGATAAGCAGTTAAAATAGAGTTGTTCGCTTCCTCCTTGGTCCGTAACACTTCGGTGATGTTACTAGTGCTACAGACGTCACGGACGTCGGTGGACGTTGGCCGCCAGGTGCCGCAACGGCATCAGCAGCTGTCGATACTAGCTAATTGGAGGAAATACTGGAAATTGCTTTTTGCTGGAACATTCAGCCATCCGTTTCACACTATGTATTTTGTAAGTCCAATAGTTAACAAGAATCTTATCTAATGTTTCTTAACAAAGTCAAAATACTATATCGTTTCAGAGATACAATGTCACTCTGACCCGAGCAAAGGCAAAAATCGTGATAATCGGCAACCCTGCCTGCCTTACCCGGGACAGCAAGTGGCGGAAATACATGGACATGTGCAAGCAAATCAACTGCTACCACGGTGAGGCTGGCCAGCAACTTCCTCGGACCTCCACGCTGCTCACGGACATCACCAGGAATGGGTTCGACAGATGTCGACTAACAGACGCACTGAAACTTTTGTCCGATACGAAAAAACAAAATTAATGGGCTTTGCTTTTAATTAACGGCATTTGAGATACCATCTCTTAAAACTCTAACACCGTGGAACTAAAAATATTGCTAAGTTACGTTTTATTCAATAAATAATAAAAAGATTTATCGCTCGATTATATTTAAATAACCTAAATAAATATACATAGACAAGGATAAGAAATAATATGATAATTAAAACATAAAAATATAATAAAGATATATTTTGAGAGAGACCACAACAGATGTTATAGTTCAATGAGCATAAAGCTATTTATTGTATGTGTTAAGGCAACCTTTTTAATTTCACGGTGTTAGAGCATACTATATGATAAATTATGTTGCAGTAAAATTTTGGTATTCACGCTATATTGACGAAGATGGGTTATGAAAAGGAAAGACAAATAGAGATAGGTAAGGATGGGCCAAATGAGGTGAATAACGGATTTTATGTGATCAAGTTACACATACTTTCGCTTAACTTTAGGTTTTTCTTTGTGTGTGTTTGTTTTTGTTTATCGCCTCGATGTCACACTGCAACGACAAAGTCACACATACAATTCAAATTCATGAAAACATTCCGGGGTCAGTAGTAAGAGTTTAGCTATGATAAGTTATTTATATTGCTAATTGTTTCAATGTAATAGAAAGTATTGTAACTTGAGTATGACAATGTTGAGCTGTTAATAGTAACGGCGCGCTGCCCCGGTCTGAGTATTTAAGATGTTACAAATATATACAAACCTCGTAAGTTTAATCGCTGATTCTTCTTTAAGAAGAGAGATGTTATTCATTGGTAATTTCGTCAATTACATATTGTAAATATTTACTTACACACACACACACATACACGAATTTGTAAATATTATTGGGTCTCAGATAAATAATTATCTGTCGATCTTATCCTCAGCAGACTCAGTAGGGTGTGTATTCGAATTTGGAATGAAAACCAGTGGTGTTTTAAAGAAAAATAGTATATCGACGACTGTTTAAACTACGAATTATCACTTCGCGATGTTTGAATCATTATTTTGTTACATTTTTTAATTTTTGTATTTTTAACATGTCATAGTCCATACATTAAACAAACGGCCATATTAGTTTTTAGTTCCTAAATTAGAGATATAGTAGTTTAAATTATTGTCGTCGGTATAGTGTTAAAAATTATGAAGATATGGCAACCAAGACGAACTTATTATATTCCTGGATTAAAATTTATAAGTGACAAGAATACAGGGACAGTTTGTGTATGTATAATATATATATTGTTAGTATAAATATAAGAAATGTATACCATAGTAAAAATACCTATTAGTTATTTTACTGAGGGGATAATTAATTAAGGGCGCTATTTTAGTTGATAATATAAAAACCAACAACGTGTAAGATCATTCAATATTGTATTATAAATACATATTGTAGGATGTAATTCTGCTGTTTTTACGAAAAGTGCAATGTAACCAATATTCGGCCGCAAACACTTAATATGTTCTTAACTAATAATTACATTTAATAGCGCTATTTTTCAACAGTAGATCAAACTGTAATTGCACTTTTCATAAGGAGGGCAGAATAAGTTACTATTAGATCAATTAAATTAAGTAACTTTACGAATTTCTAAATAGGTAACTCGACTTTCACGTTAAATGTGCAATGCATGGCTTTTTTGTATATTGAACGATTCACTTTTATTTTTATACAATTTTTTTGTTTCAACCAAATAGAAAGGCGGAAGTGAAGTGTGTCTCTTCAACATTTTTAGATTAGTGTTTGAAAAACGATTTCACAGTTGAACTTCGTCGGACAATGGAGTAAAAAATCACACACACAACGGGGTCGACATTAGCACAACTCCGTGTCAGTGGACCAGTCAACCGTTCGATATTGAAGTATGTAAAATGAATCGGTCTGCTCTTATTTCTAACAAGACTGAGGCAATATAAGAACGAGATTAATCTTAAATGGATTCTAATTTCGACTGTTCTATAGATATCTTTGTTTTATGGATTACTTAAGATTTCTTATGACTGAGCCCAATATCAACGTGAACCAGTCAACGTACCTACTAACAACTGTACTAACACTTAAATATTAATACTAAAACTATTAACCTCAATAATATTTTTCTAACGTACGTGACGACATGCTGACGTTGCCGCGTCTTTGAACCGTATTAGTGTCTAGTCTCAGTATGTAAATGGTTTTGAATTACATTACTAATTACGTTCTCACGAGACACGTGACTGCTTAGTTTTACCGAGTCCTACACAACGGGATCAACATGTGTTTAAGACGCTAGGTCTTTGGGAAATATTTCCCCCGTCATAGACAATAAATTGTTAACCCCAACGATTTTTTCGTTCAAATGTCGAACGAGTTCTGAATCTAGTTTCTGGATCACAAGACTTCGCTTAGTCCTCGATTGACAGTGTGCTTCTAATTCTAGTATTTTATCTTTCATATAATAATATATTACACAATGCGTTTTGTAATTATTTTTAACGAACCATGTTTAACGTATCTACAATGGGAATTTAATAATCGTTTTAGAATCGCCATGTTGACGGAGTAACATAATATTGAAGAAATGCACTCTGTTTTGAGAAATACGTATTTGTAAAAACTAACCTTTTAGTGGCTTTAACAGTTAACAGACTTCTATTACATGTAGGTCTCTGTTTTGTTCCATGATAGCTTGTCGACTTAATAATCGCTTAATAGTCTTATGTTTTAACTCGTGTTTCTTTAAGGGATGTACGATGTATATTTCTTCTTTTTTCAATTCTGTCTCTTACTCTCTTCATGGTCTATTAACGTACAGTTATTGTAGTGCAAAACATAGACTTATTTTACCCTGGAACAATGTCACGATGCCCGACATATTAGTCGTATAACTGGTAACGCTATTTTACTACGCTATGGGTACTCACGATATGCTTATTGTACGCTAACATGAATACCCAGTCGCATAAATCGTGGTCACACCTAAACTCAGTCTACTGAGTACCGGTGTCGTAGTAAAATGCGTGCGATCAACGACCGGATTAGCTTAAAATCGTATTTGAGAAAAACAGTGTAAAGCACGCGACTATTCAACATATTTTCAGTCATTACTATTTATTATAATATAATAATTATCACCTTATGCTGGAAACTAAATTCTAATATGCACAATCATTGACCATCAATAATAATCTACAATAATATATCTATCTAATTATAATTTTAATGGTCAATTTGCACCAATACCTAGTGATATAATACATCTGTATGTAAAATAAAACACCTCGATATAAAAATAAGTACAGAATGTTTAATATTTAGACATATGCATTCCAAGACCGTGTTAGTGTGAACGTTACGTTTTTTGGCTTATTGAACATAGAACGTCAAGACGGAGTTCAAATTTGACACAACAAACTGTAAACTGTTTTTATATCAGCATATTTTTGTTATAACTGATAATTTCGTACTTTCCCCATTGATTTATCATTTAAAAAATCGTAAAATGGCTTTTTGAATAGAACGGATTAACAAGTCATTGTTGCTTTAAACTATAAGTTTTAGATTTCTGTTAATAATGCACAATGCACCGTTTTTATAACACTTTTTCTACTTATTATCTTTGATTAAATCAAATCAGAAGCTAGATAGGTTATATTGTATAATCATTGAATAGGCTTAAATTTTGAAAAAAACATGTTATATTATCTCTTAATAGTAGGGTTAACATTTTACTTTATAATAGATATTCATCCATAACCATAAGATTTATATCTTAAATTAAGGGAGATTTTACTCTGTGTAACTCAAAGAATATGGTTTAGTATGCTTTCTAAAAATGTGTGGTGTGCCTAAATTTTTAAGTAAATATAACATTTAAATTGTTACCTCTAAGTACGTGTATTTTATTTTTATAAGATTATTATTAATTTTTACAATCACATGGTGAACCTAAACAATTTTCTGTTTTTTTTTTTTTTTATTAAATTTTTGTTAAAATTAATTTAAACTTATAGAAATGTAAGTATTGTCTATTTTACGAATTGGGTAAATGTAGAATTAGTTTCGTTTTGTACCTAAATTTAATATTATTTTGATTTCCTTTAAAAATTTGTCGATTCCGCCATGATTTTAAGTTTATGACATTTTAGGTAATAAATTATCTGCATCTGTGATTTTTTATGCTCGCTGCAACCTTTAATTAGTGTATTTATAATTAAATACTAGTAATAAGATTTATCCAATACTCCCCTTCGCGCGTCACATTTCTTACACAACCTGTAGCAGTATCAAAACTTCCGATACATTGGTATTTATATATAGGTCTGGGTATTGAATTGAATGCGAAAACGCAGTATTATCATTTCAGTTATTGTTGAAGCTGGATTATATTCATACTCATAATTAATTATTATAATGGCAGTCAACTGCATGTTCTTAAATCCCATAGATAAAAATCACTCATGAGAAATGAATCATTTCACCGCGGAATCAAGAGTGATTTCTATCTGTGAGATTTGAGATTTGCGATGTACGGACTATTCAGTATTACTATACTTTTATAGAATACTAGCAAACAAATTATATAACCTTACTAGGCATATTCAAAGCGCGCGCTCCTACCCTCCCTTTAACCCATCCCTATTTCCCAATACCATTGCTTAGTAGATATTTATGATTATAATTAAAATTTTAGTGGTACTGAAATGAGTCCCAAAAAGTTTTAGAATTTTCCGGTATATTAGTAGTATGATTACAATACCCCAGCTTTAATAATAGTTCAGCAGATATTATTCTGGTAACAATAGCCCTAGTTTATGGTCAAAGTGGAGAACAGCATCTGATTGGATTTTATTTTATGGCTACTGCTAGGCTTCATAGGACACGATTGTAACAAAACCTAATCAGTCGTTTGTAGAATATAATAGAATCTTGTGCAAGGGGTGTAATTGATTTCTGTCTCATTTATGCAAAAATCGGCAGAACAGACTTCCTCTGTTGCCATCTAAGTACGGTTAAACCAGCATAGACAGTATATATATTTGAACATGTCATGACATGAGTATATGTGTGAGATCAAGTGCTCAATGTGACGAATGAAATTTTTATAAACTATCATAATTAATGTAAGTAAGACAATAAGTAAAAAAGTTCACTTTTTTAAGATTTTTTCTAAGTTTATTTTGTAGTATTAGAATGACTGGTCACAAATTTTATGATGTATCGGTAAAACGATGACTCGCTAAATTTTATGTTTTCTCTGTTTTTGTAAATCCAATATAATTCATTATTTAGATGTGAATCAAATATTAATAAAAATGTTAAATGTAACCATTTCGTGTTATGATTCTATGAACCTTTGTACAAAATATGAGACTATATAAACACAAACCTAATAACCACATGCACTGATAATTATATTTATGAAGATATTTATAACCTATCAATACGTTGCAATGACATGCGACATTTATTCGAAAGTGAAAGCTTTGGACCACTTAATACTCACAAGGGATTGGACAGGGTAATGACTGGAAGTGGTAAAAGTCTCTCCCTAAAAATGTGTACTATTATAGAGTAAAATTTCGAGCTCGCAGAACAATTAGAATTGGTCGGCTCTGGGAGGTGACCCCCAAGGTGGCAATGTCGTTTGTGTACAAGGTGTACAACGCTGGCGAAAAGCAACCCCTGCGGTACACCCGCACGTATAGGTCAAGTTCTTACCAATATAACGACCGCCCATCTAAAAACTACGCTATCAGTCTAACCAGCATAGCTGGCATGGACGAGTCTAACGGTTTGTAAACGAATCCAACGTTATACACGCGGTAGAATGCCTTTCGATGTCCAAAAATACCCCAACCGTGTGTCCCCCCGAAGTTGAGCTCATGACAAATACATTGGATCACACGTCTACGCTTTGCTAAACGAGCGGCCGAATCAAAACCCATACTGCTCATGTCTTATAATATATGACGGCATTATACTTTTGCACCAGCCGCTCGAAGAACTTAGCTCGACAAAAGCATGATGGGTCGGTAGTTAGCCGGGTAACGGTACCTCTGTTTTGTTCTCTGCAGCATATACCCACTCGTCATTCCTGTTAAAGAGTCGACAAGTGGGTACTTTGGCGTGAGTCAGTTGCTTGCTCAGGTGGTGGAGAACGGTCCATTTCGTCGACCTGTTCAAGAAATCTCTCCCAGGCGGCTCCACGTTACTTATTCATATGAGTAATCAACGGTACAGCTAACGCATTGAGGTCACGCTTGACTCTGGAGTGTAGGACCACAACTTACGCAGTCTTCTTTTTCGAACATTTCTCGCGAGCGGCCTGGAACTGGTGGTGTTTCCAAACGGATAACTATGATCCGGCTATTGGTGGTGGAGGCCATCAGTGCATCTTACACAGTGATGGTGAACACCTGGACGGCCTACTCCACCCCCTACTCTCTATAAAAATACTAATAGCAAATAGTATCAGGCGTTACTTTGCAGAGATCCATTGTTATCATAATTTACTTTACAGAAATCCGCGACCACGATACAGTTATATATATACATGAATTTATTACACGCATGTATAAAGGTAGTATATGCCATCACATATATGGTGCTCGCGGATTATTTATAAGTAGGCTAGTTGATATAATGTCACTGTATATTCTAGGAATTTCTAGAGATATTCATTCATACATGCATGAAATTTAGTTTCTTTGGGAATTCCCCTTTCATTGACATGATTCTTATACGAATTTTATTTTTACGTCAATGATATAGGAACGTCATCAATACCTTGTATATAAAAATGTACTCTGTGACCTTGTATGACAACGGGGAACAAAATATACCTACTCTGTGACGGGGACGCGAGAATCATAGAGTACATTTGTATATACTGACGAGAATCCAATTGATGAACTCTATTGTTAGTTTTCAACTTTTGTAAAGGGTTTTACTCAATGTACAACGTATATAAATCTATATTTTACTGATTATACACACGTAATAAATTATATCTGATATCAATACCGTCCTAATAAGCAAACAGTATTTTATCAACAACATTCAAGAAAGAAGTTATAAATGTAAAATAAAGTTAAAAAAATAATCATGTTGATAATAATAATCATCTTTATAAATTTAAAGGTGTCAAAAATTAAAGTTTTGGTGATCTTAAAATTATATAATTTTTGATGTTTAGATATATCTAAATAAAAAACCCGTTACAAAAAAATACTGAAGAAGACTAGGTAGAGATGCTGTTTAAGTTAACCAAAACACTTACGGTACGGACGGTATAAAGTACACGAATTTTATGCAATCTAACAAAAGTTGCTTAGTGTTCCTAAGTTGTTGAATGACATGCAAAAAGAAATAGATTTAAAAGAAAGTCGCACAATTTTATGGAGAACAAGTGGTTAGGATTGGTTGTAGCGTATCGATACTTAAAAGAATTACGTAAATAATCATCATGATAATGACCTATTATATATTTGAACAAAATCTATGTAAAGTCGATGTATTGTAAAAATAATAAAGGCTTTGTTTATTGCTGACGATGTTATTAACTGAATTATAGTAACCACATAATTATGTATAAAGTTGACTTAATATTAAAAGAACATAGTTCAATGTTAAGTCTTCCGCTCTACCACCATGATTTAAACCATATAGAGCTCATAATTATGAAGTTGATTAAAAAACGAATTGCAGAAAAAAAGTGGCTCAAGACGCAAATGCAACGCAGTGGGTCCGATGGACGAGCACAATTATTGTAATAAAATAAAATTATATATTACTAGCTAAATATTTAAAATGTAATTAGTGTAACTGTAACGTATTGATCGTCATTATCTATGTAAAACATAGTTGCAATAAATTAATCAAACCATATGTGACATGACGTATTTTGTTACACATTATTTCCTAAGTACTCCTTACACTTAGTAAATTAAAAAGGTAAGAAAATGCATTTGAATACAAGTCGTTAGTATAAAATATATTTCAGTCAAAAATATATTTTCTGCCTAATAAATAATAAATAAATAAACGTTTGCACACTCACACCCCTGTACTAGGATTCCCTGTGTTGCGGGTGGCATGGACATACACAATTATCACATCACAAACACCCATGACCTGAGAACAAACATTTATCTGTCACATAAATATCTGCCCCGGCCGGGAATCGAACCCGGGACCCCACGCTCGGCAGGCAGGGTCACTACCAACTGAGCTACGGGGTCGTCAATAATAATGTTTCTTAACTTAAATACGGAAATAATTCGTTAATTGTAAACAATATAGCGGCAAATATAGCAATATAGCAAAGGAAACTCTGTCGTGAAACGTACCGAGCGTGAGTAATTGTCAAAGATAATAAAACGAATACGACTTTTAGTTGATGTAAATAATGTTACTTTGACTAAATCTGAAATGTGGAATATCCAACTAAACACGAAGCCGTAGATATTATGAATTATCTGATTAGTCACAAAAAGTGTTATGAACATCAACAAGGAGTAAAATATAACCATTGTCTATTAATAAGTAAAAGTACATGTAATAATAACAATTTCAGTTATAAATATATTTTGCAATTTTCTACTAAAATGGTAGAAAACTTAAAGTAATATGACGATAACACCAAGCGCAATTTAAATGCGGTATTCACCGATCATGACGTTTTACAATATTCATACAGTATATTACTGTTTAGAGTACAAAACAAAGTCATACTTAGGTAGTGGAGCAAATTAGTGCTGTACGTTTCACTCCTTATGTTTAGTTTGTTGTTAAAAAGCTGAATTGTATGTGAAAAAATTAAATTTGGTGTTTGTTGTTAGTTCACACAAACAAAATGGATTACGAGTGGAATATACCAAAAGATTATAAAATCATATACTCTCGAGGTCTTAGCGGAAAGCATATTGATATCGAAAATCAGAAATATGTGGCGCAATTAAGGTACGTCGTATAGAAAATATTCGTTTGAATAGATTTTATTTTAAAATAAGTAGATATAAATAGTAATTTTATTAACGTTGGTGTCTCGCACGAGGAACGAGTGTAGATATGAATCCAGCAAGCGTATTTAATTTTCAAGTTACATAGATACGTATAAAAACTTAATTATCACATACATACAGCATCATCATAATATCATTCACTTACCACCCGGACATCTTGTAGTTTGGAGTTTCTAAAAAGTAATCGATCTCATACACAATCGATTATACGAATGACGTCATTCGAGATTTTGCTTATCATACCGCGTTTAACAATGTTATAAGAATTGAGTTACTGAGTACATTGTTATCTTGGTCGAATACGCAGCTAGACTATATAGATATATCGAATGTTGATGTTGAACATTGAATGTTTATAGATCACTTTTCGTGGTAACAATTAAACTCCGTAAAAGCGATGCCACCGCTGCACGACGTTGTATATATTAATGAAGTAATGTTATTGTAAGATTTACTCTGTGGACTTACAATATTCGGAAACGACCAACCGTTGTATCATTACATTGTAGAATCAAATGGTTAAGGGTTGGGTCAGTTTTTTCATGAAAAAATTATAAACAAACTCACCCCCCGTTCATCTCATTCTAGGGACAAATATTGAATATTCTCAAGATATCTATAAGATGTTCATTGCAATTTTATTATGATTAATTAATTATATTGAATTATGCATTCCATTTAGTACTGGTGCCTTATTTTATGGGTATATAAACAATGAATAGGAAATCGCAGTCACCTAATGTTTTATGGGCACAAAAAGGGGTTGTATTTGGCGGCGTGCCTGGAATGTGAAAGCATTCCGTCGTACACAGGGAAGCGAGCAATATGTTTAGTTAATATTTTGCATTATGTATTAAGTATTGTTGTCATATTCATGTTCAACAGTAAAAGTAATCAGGTATTAAATATTTGTATGTTTATATTTATATTTCAAAAATAAACTTAACACAATTTATTATAGCTCCTGTTTTACAATATAATGAATGAATAATGCGGCGAAAAAATATAACTTAATTTACTTCTTACGTAAATGTTCCATCCTCGTCGAAGAATGAAAATCCTTCCATATAAGTTGGACTCATTAATAATTTTGAGGGTCCAAATTTATGATTAATTAACTATTCCAAGGGGTTTATAACATGTATATTACATGGGGTTCTTCAAGAAGAATTCTTCACCGAATCAGCGTCATAACGGTACCTCTTCTGGTATTTCCATAAACCTAATATATTAGCGTAATAGACGAACACAGTGTGCGAGTGAGATTTCGAACTTTACGGGAAAACCTACTTGCGAGAAAAAGACTGTTATATAAGTATTTATTTCTATATATACTTATTTGTATAAATAGCAACCTCGTATATTGTTTGTGTTTTTCTATTAATAATTTCCCTGATATAAATACTAATCAGTGGCGACGATTTTCACTTCGTTCGTGTAAAGACAAATGGCAAATAAAAATGGCAAATGGTAATACGACCTTCGGTATTATAACGAGTTTTGATCATAATATTCAAAGTTGGAACTCGTACAAAAACCAATTGAACCAATGGTTCATAGCCAAGGACATCTCGGAGATAAATGATCCATTGGGGAAAAAAGGCGAGCAATACTGTTAAGCGCACTCTCTGACGCTACTTATGGATTGGCGTCAGATTTGGCGTTACCCAAGAATCTTGTCGAGGTGCCTTTTGAAGACATATTAACGTTATTAGATGGTCATTTTACGCCCAAACGCTTTGAGTTTGTCGACCGTCACAATTTTTATTCGACATCAGAGGAGCTTGGAGAGTCACATACGCAATGGGCGGCAAGACTTCGCGGACTGACTGCCTACTGCGGTTTCCTTAAGTTGGAGGAGGCTTTGTGAGATCAGTTCAAATTGGGACTGTTGGCAGGTGTTGAGAAGGAAAAATTATACGTGCAAGATTTAACAGGTTTTACGCTAAAAAAGGCGATGGAGTTGGCTGATGAGATACAATACTGCGTCCATTTTCACCGCGCTTATTGCCAAAACCGACATCTGAGGATTTATCACCGCAAATGTTACAGTGTCCTACCAAAATAACATCTTCGACAGTAGAAATTCCTGTTTCACCAGTTAATGGGTGGTCTGATAAATAGGTTCAAGAGGAGCGTTCTGGAGAAGAATTGCAAAATACTTCGGACGAGAAACATGATAGCACCCAACCTAATTTAGATGTGGCACATGAAGCCACCTCGCCGGCCCCTCCATGAGAAATTTCGGGGGAGGGAGATGAGGAATTTCACGAGGCATTCTCCGACGAATATGGATCTGCCTCACCACCTAAGTGGTTGAAACAGTAGCGCTCAATAGTAGACTATAGGAAATATTTTTAAGTTTGTTTAACTAGGAGTAGGAATGTTATATTTATTTGGATATATGTATATTTGTGTAAATAGAAACCTCGTATGTTATTCATATTTTTGTGTTAATAATTTTCCTGATACAAATTCTAATCAGAGACGCAAGAAAATTGGCCGTAGGATTGAGTTCAAACTATTTACTCTCCATTAGTCTTCTGTCAAAAATAGCTTTGTTTTAATTTTTTAATTTTTTTTCAATCTTACTGTATTTTAACGCGCAAAAAACAGTAAACATAATGATGTCGTGATCTCTAATAGACTGCATAGTTACTTATAATAATAACCCAAACAAAGAGACACTCCACAGGTAAGTACCGATAGTTCAATACTACTTCCATGATGTTTGTTTTCATTGAACTTGATTTTAAAATTATATAAATTACGATTAATAGCATGAAGTAAATACCCCATTTTATGAATCATAATCGTATTTTTCATAATCATGTGCGAGATAAAAAAAATATTGTGTATGTGAAAAATGATACCGTTTCGTATAGGACTTGCACAAAATCTATTGATAAGTGAATAATTTTTAAATACTTTTTGTTTCATATTTTGTCTTTTAAGTTTCCGTTACATCTTATAAACACATTAGATAGAAAGTAGATTAGACTATCATAAAAGTGCATCTTTGGCTCTTGAATAGTGTTAGCTCCTTACACTGGTAAAATTTTGCGAATTTTATATCTATTATTATTACTCGTGTGATATATCCAGCGAACGTCATATTATATTCATTGATTAATTTTACTACTTCTAGGTTTCGTGTAAATTATTCCTGTATAGTGTCTGTCTAGAATACGAACTACGGTATCCCCTACCTGTCGTAAGAGGCGATTAACATGAGAATTCCGGGATTGCGGGCGATAAGAGTGGAAGATCGAATGGTCCGGCTAACAACCCCGGGAGGACGACGGTATGTGTGGCCGCATACCGTCGATAAGATCGGATGGTCCGGACGGGACATGTTGCCCCTCTCGGGTAGAGCCCGACAGTAGTAACAATCCCACATAACCTGGCGTGGCTTCCACGGCAGCGTGTACCTTTTGAAATTTTTCCCCTTGAAAACAAAAAAAAAGAAAAAGGGTTCCTGTAAATGCAGTTCAAAACGAAAAATGATTTCGAATGTCGAACTAATTAGGTTGGGATCATCACAAAGTTTACAGTAGACACACGAAGGGCAATTATTTCGTTCAACGAAATCACAGACCTTTTCCTATTGAAGGATTGCAGAATACTACTATACAATTTGTTGGTTGGTTCATTTCCGGGGGCAATAAATTATATCGATTTACATCAAACAATTAATTAAAACCAATAAGTTTTTTTTTATTATTGTGTCCTTTAGTACCCTCTTGTCACATTTGTTTTATTTCAGTAGGTTTACAAATAAAAAAACATATGTTAATATAAAGAATCCCGTGCAATAAGGTTAGGTTTACCGAAGCGAGGTAAGGACAAGTTACTAGAAATAGCATGGTATTATTTAATTTAACATATAATAATTAATTAAGAGAACGAATTAAGCAAAAAAACTCGATGGAATAGTCGTCAATCATGTCGACAATGCATGCGCTTGAATTTGACACCACTTGACGTGATGATGAGATGAGTGTTCGTCTATTATGTTAATATATTATGTTTATGTGTATTTCCCGTTTTCATAGGTTATGATAACATTCGCATTCACATTCACTTACAGGAAAACACTTTCGACACTGCATAAAGGAACATATGAACAATATTTTCATCACTTGCTATGGTTCGAAGAAACTAAAGAGAGGGAATGTTTACAGGTAAAGTGGATAACTTAAATTCATTGTTATATTATGCATCCCCCGATGCGTTAAATCTCGCACGAGCTCACACCCTATTCATGTTTATTTTAAGACGACCCTTCCTAGTTAGTAGTGACCGTGAATGCCACAAGAAATCTTCTGGGTTTTATTTTAAGGGTTTTCCAGGCCAAACACTTATGTGACAATTAAAAGTCTATTCATTGACCTGTGGTTGTTTGTGCTGCCCGCGATGATATTCATTGTGTATGCCTACGCCGTTAGTGAGATTTTACTTTAAATAAATAAACAAACGATTAAATACACACTAGGATAGCACAAGGATTGTCTGTGTTGCGGGTGATATGTACGTACTCAAATATAACATCACGAATACTCACGACCAGAGAGCAAACATAAATGTTTTCCCCGGCCAGGAATCAAACCCGGACCCCTCTCTCGGCAGGCAGGATCATTACTAACTGGGCTAAGGGTACGTCGAAATGATTGTTATGTTAATATACTTTTATGCTCGTACTACTATTTATTCAATCCAGGCGGGAAGAGCACCAACCATGTCAATGCGGATTATGAGTCCACGTACTTGCATTTTTTGCTTTTCTAAGTGAATCAATCGATAAAGATCAGTTAAGTTACAATTATGGTCTCACAAGTAGACCACAGCTTTCGACGTTTCAACGGAGGTATTTCTACTGATATTGCTTGAGGAGAACCAACTGTAAAATGTTTTACGTGTTTCGGTTACAATGTCGGATATCAGTGACAAGCGTGTTCTGCGATACCATTTTGGCCGCAAAGTGTCGGTGATGCATTTATTGTCTAATGGTGACGGAGACGGAGTTTTATTTTGCAATGGCAATTGTTTACGGAAAATTACCCTTTGGTAAATATCTGATTTTCAGGAACAAAGTGTGGAACGTGTTAAATTGCAAAAAACCAACCATGTTAAAAAATTTACTATTATCGTACCAGGAATGAAACGGAAACAACGTTATGTGAGAACAGGTTAGTGTAATATTTCAATTTATTTTTGTTTCATTTTCATGTTAAATATCAGAATCGATACTGTTTTTCTTAATCCGAGTAGATCGGTCTACACATTAACATTTATACTTCAAATGATTTTAATATCTAAAATCAATTATAATAGAAGGGAAATGAAATATATAATCTAAAATTCTGTGATCCGAGCTGATCCACGATCACGATTGAATTAATACATGTACGAATGTTTACATGTACCTTATATTTACATGTTGATATTTAAACAGCAATGCAATAATAAAATTCACTTCAATTTTACTGCTTTCTTCTTTAAGAAGAAATTGAAACCAAGGATTTTATAAGAGCGACTAACTAACTACAAGGCTCTTCCCGTGATTACGGTTTCGATTTAGATCGCGTTCTTTTCAACTGCTCCTAGTAGATGCCCTTTCTACATTTTATTTCGCAAATTTTGTATATGTGAGTATTTTGTAATATTCCAAAAAGAAAATATTTTTTATTTCAAATTTGCGCTAAAATTTCTGTAATCCATTTGTTACTTTGTTATATTGATTGCATTCGAAGCCATGAGTTGTGGTTTAAATCATTCCTATTTCATTATGTAGTACCTATTCGATCTGCTTTATCAAAGACGAAGAAATTTTTACTCGCATTTTGTTCTTCTGTTGTGACATCAAATGGCAATTTTTCAACAGGGTTTCCTTGGTTAATGATGCTCATCACGTCATTTATTTTATCACAATCTTTTCGGTCGGTTTGCAAGTTTCGTAATTTTCCCCTTTGACGAAATGCACCATGATGTTAATTAACAAAACGAATATCGGTGATGTTTATGGCTCTATAACCTTAGATCCCATTGCCTAGTCTGCACGTATATGTATAACAAGTGTAGGCGGATTTTTCGGGAAAATGTTGTAGTGATGAAAGAGGGCTGCGAAAGCGGTGTGTCGTAGATCTATCTAATATCTCACATACCTATAAAATAAAACATTTTTTTTTCACATTTACCAGAATCAAAAATTTGTATGCATATAAATTCCATTAATATTAATTTCTCGAATATATCTTTAAACACTTTGGACACTGCATTTCCTATTTATTTTTGTTTTCAGATAATTTATTGCTACTAATACCGTTACTGGATCCAAAAGAACGTCTCGCAGCAATGATAAATGTTATAGATATTACAAGAAATCAATTAACAATTTCATTATTAGGAGCTGCAAATTTAAGGTTCGTTTGTCCCCAACTAATGTCCCTACTGAAGAGCCCTGGAGCCAACAGGCCATTTAGCTGCTCAACTTCACATTAAAAATTATTTAGATTTATAATTATTTTATTGTTTTATGCATGCTTTTTTGCTTTTACTACCTGCTGTTCTCTTTAGAACTAATTACGGAAAAAATATGTGGTGACAAAAACTCCTCAGTACAAGTATACTACTACCATTAGTAACTACCAGTAGTAATAGTTATATTAATTGTGTTTTTAATAATGTTTAATATTAATACGCATTTTCTTAAAACTATTTTATTTCTCAGAAGTGTTAATGAAGAATATAAATTAGTATTCCTGTTCTCAAATCATCAATATGTTAATATGCACAATGCCGTGGATACGATTTTATCAGGCGAGCACTATACCAAAGTATTCCCCACGAAAAACGATAAATGCAACAAAAATATTCCAATTATAACGTAAGTCAATTATTTTAATTGTTTAGTTGTCGCAAAAATCGGCAGACTTGGCAAAGGCAGTCATTTTCCTTTATATTTACGTAATGCTAGTGCACATGGACGACCACGATATCCAGGATTTTGAGTTGCAAGAAATACGAAATAGATTTCCAATAGATAAAAAAATTAAACTACCTTTTTATGTCAATAGCAGACAATAAACCGACTAACTTATGATGTTCAGTAGTCACCCCTGCCACCGGGAATTCGTATCATGAAAGCCCGCCGGCTAAGAAAAATACTATACAAAACAATAAAATTTAATCCTTGAACTTTCTAAATTGTGATCCGAGCCACTAAATGAAAAAAAATATGGAGCAGCCCTAATATAGAACAAAATTATTTGTTTCTTCCAATCATCACAGCGCGTTTTAGTTTCTGTAAGTCTAGGACTCATGAGGGGTACGCGTTCTATACAATTTAACCCTGTCGTAGTCCGAATAAAGAGTTAACAATATCATGCAATTTTTTCATTTCCCGAAAAGAACGAGTGTCGTTTGACAATATTGCAGAATTACAAAAGTTTAGCGATTTTATTAACAATTGATGCGAATTCAAGTATTTTCCAAACATTGTTGTGTAGCGTATAATAAGCTGTCATTTTAATATTTAGACCGTGTGGTTTTTAGGTGGTTCAATCCGGAGATTCCGAGGAACCCTGAACAACGGACGGCAGTAGAACACATCGTAGCGAAGACGTCTGCTCCTGCACCCTACATCCTACACGGGCCTCCGGGGACCGGCAAGACCGCTACTATAGTGGAGGCGATATTACAGGTAATGTCAACATGTTGATCGATTTAGTTCACATTAACAGGTTACTGGAAATACAAAGAAGTTTCACTTAATAACACCAGGTGTATATCTCTGTGTTTGAAACCACTAGGAAAAAACGACCTTATAAAACCATTACCATTAGTCGTACCTACTTAAATAATAGTTACTTGATGTCTATAAATAATCACAATAGGAATTCTTTTTTATTAACAAAATAAACCAAACGTTACATTACGTGTATTTATTTGTAGATATTGAGAATAGACCCGTCAAGTAATGTCATGGTGTGTGCTCCTTCAAATTCGGCAGCGGATGATGTAGCACGCAAATTGGTTAAATATGAGTCGTTATTTTCCCAAAAAATATTTCTTTTACGCCGCAATTCGTCGAAGAGAGATTGGTATGTTTATAATTTTATTATGGATGACCCCCTTGCTGCTGATAATGTCTGATGAGGTATTATTTTCCGTGAACATTTGAAATATAACGGGCAAAGCAAAACGTCACTGGCGGAAAAGAAATCTGCTTCTTTCAAAAAATCATGTCTTTTTTGTCATTTTAGGGCTGTAGGAACACCAATTTAGGAAATCAGTTCGAAAAGTAAAACATTATAGACGAAATTCGTCTATAGTACTGTTTTCTCTAGATTATTTGCTTCGTATTTTTTATACATTAAAATTTTTTTGGTAGTTTTGTAAACGTGCTTCATTATTAAACAGAAAAGATGACGACAGAAACTCCTCAGTACAGCTTTTAAATCGATTTTTACGAATGGCACTTTCGCAGACGGTTTTGGTTCCTGAGAATGACAGTTTTCTTTGTTTAAAGTTTTAAACCGATAAATAATTGTTAATTGTCGTTTGTTGTAGTCAAATTTACATAACATTATCAATCTATGAAGGAAACACAAAATTTTGGAACCAAATAAAGAACCGTTCTCAGGATAAAATATTTGTTTGTATAACAAAACAATTGATTAACTTTAAACCACTGTTCATATTTTAGGAGCACTTTACCGGCATCTTTGAAAAAATATTCAATGGATCCTGTCGAAAGAGATCAAAACATTCCTTATGATGTACTGATTAAGTCAGTTTTAAAAAATACCAACATAATTGTAAGCACTATCAGTTACGCAAAATATGCTGCCAGAAACCTGTAAGTATATAGTTTTAATTTTGCGTCAAATCTAAAACTACTTATATAATTATGATGTCATATATGTTTTTTTTTACATACAATAAGTGAATGCTTGACAAAAATCCCACCTGATGGTAAGTGGGGAACAAATATAAGATGTTGAACATATTAACTTATAAAAGCCTATTCAGTCTCTTCTTGAAGATTCTCACATTGTAAGTACACGGGGTACACCGTTGCGGCCAAGTTATTCCAGTCCTTCTTAGTGCGCACAATAAATGACAAAATTTTAAGCTTTTTTTTTTTTGATTCCAAAAAAATACCAATCAAACATTTTTGCCGGGTTTTTTAATGTCGGTTGAAAACTGAATATATATTTTTTTTTGTTTATTATAGAAAATGAAAATTTTAAAATAAAAGGAACCGTCATACTTCTTGCTACTCGCTTGCTAAATCATATTTGTAAGCAGACTTATTTAAGTGAATTAAATCTGTCTGGAGTTGGATATATATATATATATGTACCGGAGAAAACAGATTAGGCCAAACTTGCAATGCATGAAAACAAAATCTTAGTCACTATCATTTTTGTGTTAGTCCTTTCATCACACATCTTTTCATCGACGAAGCCGCGCAAACTACAGAGCCGTCGTGCCTGGTGCCTATAGAAACACTATTAGTACCTGACGGACTACTGGTTCTCTCCGGCGACCCGCTGCAACTTGGTCCCGTGCTAAATGCGCCACTTGCAAAGGAATATGGATTAGGTTAGTGCTAAATCCAATCACATTCTCATTTTCATTATAAAATAATTAAAACATAAGAAACACGGGGGATTTCTTTATATGTCTTCCTTATATAAGAGTTTGAGTTTTATGATTAAAGATCAAAATTTTCATTAATTTCAGGTATATCACTAATGGAACGATTAATGAATGACAGACTCTACACAACTGTTAACAATGATCCCAACTACACAGTCATGTTAAAGAAAAACTTTCGCTCTCACGCAGATATACTTCAAATACCAAACAATCAGTTTTATAATGGACAGTTACAGGTGAGCGATCGTTACGGTTTTTTCGCAAAATATTGCATTTACGAATGCCATTGGTTATGTAAGATTTACCGGTAGTGTTGCCGGATTACCCACTACAACCCAGGTTATCCTTCACGTTAAAATATGAAGCTGTGAAGTCATCTCTCTGTAATACTGTACGAATTCATATTGTCTAATCGCATCAATTTTAATATTTATTTTGCGTTCATATATCCACAATATAACGGAAAAACTGAATAAACATATAAAATAAATTGTATCTACATTATTTTTAATTATATTAAGTCAATGCTATGGAATTATTATTATAATAATGGTAAGAACAATATACTCAAACTAAAATATATTTTATATAAGATCTGTTAGCTCACAAGTTAATAATTCAAATTATCTTTGAAATGTAAAAATGCCTTATTCATTGATATGTTCGTAGCATAATAATTACTGCAATTTTTGTCGATTTTTTATCAATAAAATCTATATAAAAAGGAATTTTCAATACACCCATCAGTAAAATGATGGCGAGAAATTTTTTGATATTATTATCCGTAACATTTATTGACGTGGCATTTGTTTGTTGTGTGCTGTAAATATTAGTAAGTTGTCATCGGAGAAATATAAAGTATTGGAAGTAGCTTTTTCCTAAAGACGAAAATTCGTACAATGATGGCGGCACCTATTCCTATTTCATCAAATTGTTAGTATGAAATTGATTCCTCGGCGTACAAATATCGCCGAGCTAAAATAGTTTCTATGTATAAAATTGAAAAATAAACTTTCTTTACAATACAGGTTAAATTACGTATTTGATATGTTACGGTAAAAATGTTAAACGTGAAATTACCTGGCAGAGTCATATCGGCCACAGGAAATAAACCATTGATTAGATACGAAAACAATACATTTTTACATGAAAATTTGTGTTTAATAAAGTATAAATATTTAATATCAACCAACTTTTGCCAATAATTGCACATAAAATATAGTAAAAATGAACATTCTTACCTAACGTTGTGCAAGAGGCCTGCGATCAATGCGCTTAACTTTTAATTCAGTGTCGCAAGATAACAAACGATAACATATTTTTTTACAAATTTAGTAGCAAATTTTCTATCATCCTCAAAAATAAAAATTTGTTTTTTTGTCTTAGGTATTTTGTAAAGTGTTTGTCATATAATACACCATGCCAAAAATATAATAGTTCCTGAAAAATTCATAACTGTCCCACACCTACACTCGAAATTCCTCTTTTTAATGTTCGTTCGTAGACTCAGGTCAGAATAGACTGAAGTTTCTAGATTCAGAACGGATTACAGTTGCAATAAATAAGACGATGGTCTTATTGTGCTAAATCTTTGGATGAATCCCCTCCTGATTGTAATACTAGTCGCGGTGGAAATTAGGGAAACTAATCATTTAAATCTCTGGTTCTCCTCTTAAGATTAGGAATAGTGATTTTATTTTTTTGAAAAAAAAAAGTACTACATAATTATTTTTTTTTGATCTCTCTCATGTGAGTAATAGTTAATTAATTGTTCTGAAATTCTTTATTATTTAAGTAAAAGATAAAAAGTAAAAAAAATAATTTAAATTGCATTTTGTCTTCTACTGTTCAGGCGTGCGCCAAAGAAGATGTTATTAGCAAAAGGAATATTCTGAATAATAGTGATAATTGCCGCGCCATTGTTTTCTATGCAGTGTTTGGACAGGAGGAGCAGGAGAAACAGTCTTCAAGGTTCGTACATTATTAACTTTTCAGAATTTTTTCCTTTATAGATATTGATAATTTGAAACGTTCATAACCAGATGAGTGTATGTCCGATTTTGAGCACGGCCAGTAGTTATATGACCGTTAATAACATTTAGTGAGTTCTACAGTAATGAGAGACACAGCAACCGTCCTACTTGGCGGTCATCGTTAGATATCAATCGTTAAGACACGTTGAAGGCCTTCAGAGCTTTCGGTACTTGGGTAAGCCATACCAAATCGCAGGTGGTAATTGTAAAGTTATCCGAAGTAAAATTCACAATGAAAATAATTAATAGTGTACGTAATACATTGTTTATTTGTAGTTTTGTACACTAGATGCACAAATCACAGAATTAACAAAATAGTTACACAGAAACTTGGATAATGTTGGAGCACGCTTGCACGTTAGTCGCATTCAAAAAACGTACTACTTACCCGCTTCTGGGATTCAAAATTTAAGATTAACGGGATTATTTAACGGGCGCGCGCTATAGCAGTTGTTGCCATATAAAATATGATTAAAAACAGTAAAACTGGAAAATTACTCATAATTAAACAACTCAACTGAATACGTTGTTCACAGTAATTATTGCTTACTTATTATTTCTTATATTAGCTATTTCAATGAGGACGAGCTATGCATGCTAAAGTACTCTATAAATAGATTATTACGAGGCGAATACAAGGAGAAAGCTACAAATATTGGTATAATCACACCGTATGCAGCTCAGGTGAGTACTGAAGTATATTAACTAAGTACTAAGGGAACCACATAGGAAAAGAGTTCTGTCTTTTCTTTTGTGTTAATAGCCGACAAACGATCAGACGAGCCACCTGATGGTAAGTGGTACCGTCGCCCAAGGACATCAGCAAGACCAAAGGTATTATGATGCGTTGTCGGCCAGGAAATGAGAAGAAGGTTAGAAAGTAAGTACTGGCACTCAAGCCCCCAGCCGGAACACGACGAGTCGTTTAGCGGCTGACTCAAGCAGGCTGGTGGTAGTTAGCCAGGCAGGCTTCACGGAACGATAATAATACCAGTAATAATATTAATGATTTAATAATAATACTGAGAATATAATCCATATGCGAAGCCCTACCACCAAGCAGGCTGGCTTCTGTCGCCTCTTACGACACCCTGTTCTGCCAGCATGGGATTGGGGGGAGTAATTTGGTCCATATAATATATTATAATGCGGTCTTATAAATTTGATGTAATATAATTAGTAATTATTGTGTTCAGCATAAAGTTATTTGTGAAATGTATACGAAAGAAGCGATAAATTTACAGGTGTAACTAGGAAAACGACTAGGTATTATTCGTTACATTGCGGTTGATTGCTTGTTTTGTTTTGTCGCTTGAACGATTTAAAAACCGATTGTGTATGTACGTACTACGTACTGAAACGAGCAGCATGGTTAACATCAATGATTTAATATTTTAACTGCGCAGTTAGCTACCTGATAGCGATTATTATCAGCCATTGAACTTATTGACATCACGACATACGGGAGTCGACGATATCTCGCCATTTCATAATAAATAAATAAATAATATTACACGATTCATACGTAGTTACAGGTACTGTAGATTAGACAGGCTTATCAGCACTTACCATGATGTATATAAGCTTGGAGTTGATTCCATTATTATATGACAAATTTAATTATATCGCTTGTCGTTACATAATTAAAAATCTGCAGTGATATTCATCGGGGCGGCCTAGAATACTCCCCCACTCCCATGCTAGCAAAACCATGTCGTAAGAGGCGACAAAAGTCAGTCTGCTTGGCAGTAGGGCTTCGCGTAAGGATTATATTATTAGTATTATTATTAAGTCATTAATATTATTACTGGTATTATTATCTTTCCGGAAGCCTGCCTGGCTAGCTACCACCTTAATGCTTGTGTCAGGTGCCAAACGACTTCCGACTCATCCGACTGGGGGCTGGAGAGCCAGGATTTTCTTTCTTTACCTTCTCATTTCCTGGCCCACAACGCATCAGTGATACCTTTGGTCTTGCTGATGTGCATGGACGTCTGTGACTACTTACCATCAGGTTGCTCGTTTGCTCGTTTGTCGGCTATTAACATAAAAAAATAAGATTTAATTCCATTGAAGTCTTTTCTCAACTTATGAAGTACCTAGGTAACATGATAAAACGAAAATCTTTTCAGGTTGATAAAATAAAAACCTGGTTGGACAGCAAAGGGCTTGGAGAAATTGAAGTAGGTTCCGTGGAGTCTTATCAGGGAAGAGAGAAGAAAATTATTTTAATTTCTACTGTGCGGGGACAGGGAGCAGACACTATAAAGAAAGTAAAAATTGGTTTTCTCGCAGATTCCAAGGTAACCGAGCAAATGAATCATGTGACAGTCGGTCAACGCACGTTACGACAAACACGTCACCGACACGTTGATGGCAAACAAACCCGCTTATTAATTTGTGGAAACACGGTAGAAATATTTTACGGTTGATTTCAAAAGGGATAATTTACCATAATTTAGCGTGCTTAATGGAAAGGTATCCCGGCCTAGCTTGGTAGCCGTCCATTAAGTACGAATAGCGTTGAGATTAAATTGGGCGAAAGTAAAGCAGCATCCTATCGATTTTTAATAAATTTGGCTCGTGATTATCATGTTAGTTGGTGAGCAGAGTGCACCATAATGCACAGCCAGGGTAAGTTGGATTGGACTCATGAATATTTACATCCATGCCGCCCACGTGCAGACTCGAAAATGATTCTCACTTCAGTAGTCTATTGCTTTTACAAAGTATGCTTGAACTCCTCAATATTCCAACCATGTGAAACAAAATTTTAAGGAATTCTTTATGTATGCAAGCTGCGTTCTGTGTACTCGGAGTATCAAGAACAGAATGAACGTACCTTTCATTAGTAATTAAACTTAACAAATATTTTTACCTTTTTTACATCGTTACTTGTTTTATCTATTTTTTCTTGATTTGTTTTTTTTTACTACAGCGGTTTAACGTGGCACTGACAAGAGCGAAAGCAAAATTAATAGTTATCGGCAACCCTAACAGTTTAATAACAGACGAAATGTGGCGAATTTACATAAAAACATGTAAAGTAATGGGTACCTACCACAATATTAAATTTAAGGATGCTACAGAAGGAAAGTTGAAGAATTTAACTTCTGCAATAGGAAAAATTAAGATCGCCGATTAGAGGAAATAAACACCAACTTCTACCACCAACATTTGATAGATGAATCACGTAAACATTTATTTGTTTATGTTCTTACACTCGTTACCGATGTCAGTGTAGTAGATTTCTTCGAATAGGGCTCCTTCGATTTTTGTAAATCCTCATAAAATACTAGATTTAAAATAAATAAAAGTACATTAACTATGTTATCAGTATTAATAAGTAATTATGCCTTTCGTAATTTGTGATAATCGAATTATTTATTTTTAAAAGTAAATGTTTTGCAAATACTTAATATAATTACTAAAAGTCCACAGAGTTGTACCGACGCGGAAAGCTATTCTAGAACGCCTTTACTTTGTTAGCTGTGACAAAATTCGAAAAAGTCTGCGTGATTTGTGACATCGATTTGTCATATATGTCATTATCATACATTTTAAGGTTTTCGAATTTCGTCATCAGTTTATAAAAATACATTGGACCGTCTTATAAAATAAGAAAACCGCGAACTGGGGAACCGTTTCATGACGAAATATTTTTTTATGTTTTATTTTCAAAATGTTCGAGCTATAATAATAATAATATAATATTTTTCCCCGGTTATAGGACGGAGGTCATGTTATATATTAACTCAATGGTTATAACATGACTGAGGTCCTTACAGATATACAACAATGTATTTTATAGAAAAGGTTTTATTTTATTTGACTATCAATATTGTATTCGTTTCATTTGGCCTTTGTTTTTTTGTCATTTAATTACTGAAATAAAAATATTTTTCAAAGCATCTATTATTTGTTATCACGAATTCAGAACTAAATGCACAATTAATATATATGTACTATCTTTAAATTTCTATTTCATTTAATTTTTATTATAAAAACAAATAACTGAAGTTAGAGTCTATAAAATTTTAGTGGGCGATTATGAAATATATTAATGGAATATCTCGATTACGCGATCTATTCAACGAATGAAGAATTAATGATTAATGAAACTTGCTTAAATTGAGTGCTACAGATGTAAAATTAGTAATACTAATATTATTAGATTAGTAATAATAATTATTAGTAGTATTAAGAGTAATAAAAATTAGTATTAGTGATTAGTAATTAACGTGATTAGTAATAAGTAACGAAATTCGATTACAAAAATAATTACTAACTAAACATTACTAATTATCAGTATTATTAATCAGTATTGTATTGATTATGTCTAGTCATTCATGATCTCCCACAAGTACCTACAAGTGTTTTATGAAAATGTGTTTGCGAGTACTCACAACGTTACTCACAATCCATTGCTTGTAGCTGCGGTGGTGGCGTGCGGAGATGGGTCCCCATGTGCGCTTGCCGTAAGTAGCTAGCTACAATTATAGTAATCTGTGGTCGTAAACCAATCACCACTTGTGCTTACCTCCTGCATCTCACATTTCATTCCCTTCGACGGACACGAATTACTATAGTCATTACTAATGATTAAAATAGAAATATATCGAATGATTCCACTGGTATATCAATAACCTCTTACCGTTAATCACTGATTTGATTAAATAGGTTGGCGTATTCATACTGTATGTAGGGCTGCCAACATTTTTTTGACTCAACATAGTATTTAAAAAAAAAAGCTATGAAAATATAGGACGCTTAAAAATATAGTGTTTTCGTAAAGAAGAATAAAAAACATACTAAGTTAATTTTTTTTATAAGAAGTATATTTTTTTGCACTTGCATTCCCTAAAAATTTTTTGTCTTCAATAAAAGTGGTATAAGCTTTATCGCAGTCAATTTTTAAATTAATACAAACCGAAAGATCATTTTTTATTAAATATATACTTGCATTGTTTCTTTCTTCTCGCTTTTTGAATTCATAATAAAATACATCCTTTCTGTGAATGCCAAAGTGGCGGGCATAGAAAGCAGAAATGAAATAATCTTGGGATGTGGTTTTGTCAATAAAATCACTTGAATCCTTTACTTTAGTAAATATTTCATTCAGTATATTTATTTCTAAAAAAACTTCATCAAATTTAATAATAAGTTTTGCTTGTAAATTTAGAACTTCTAATACTGTCTCACAGTCATCAAAAGAAACCTTCTGTTTTAAATTAAATCCTTGAATGTTGCATGACACACACATTGCGTCTGTCGGACGAAAGGCGCGTTCTGTCTTTTTATTTTATTAGTTTTAGTGTTGCAAAATATAAACATTGATTTGTTGTACTGAAATATAGTATTTTTGCGTACTATATATTTCTTCAACTTCAACTTCTTCTATAATAGTACGGAGTCCCGAAATACAAGACAATACTATAAATTATACTACTGTTGGCAACCCTAACTATGTCGCATTCGCTGCGTGTAATTTTAGCTATTAGCTCTGACCCATTCGTTGTAACCCAGGCGAAACAGCTCGAACTGCAACTCAAGTTTACTATAATTTCAGCTCGAGCAATACTATTTGTAAAGCATTTACATAACTCATCATTTTGTGTACGTTAAAAAATACTCTGATAATTTTCTTACAAAGAGTAATGTTCACAATATTAATACTAGAAATAAGGCTAAACTGATTGTTACAAATTTCAGACTAAGCAAAACTGGTGGCTCTTTCATGGGTAAATATTTATAATAAAATTCCATTACAATTGACAGTTATGCTATACTGTAAATTTAAGTCACGTCAAAGGCATTCTTATGCAAAAGGTTATTACAAACTTGAAGATTATTTTCAGGATAGGACTCCTTGGACATGTCCAAGTTTAATATTAGGCCAGTTTATAACCATAAGGCGTTCTGTAACTGTGAGTAGGAAAAAAAACTCCCGGGAGTTTCTTCCCGCTTCTTTCGGGACTACTCACGGTAGTTTTTTACGGTAGGGATTTGTTGAAGCGATGGCGTAGTTTGACGTTAGAAAAGTGTTTGTAAAAACCAACTTCGAATAAAATATCATTTCATTTCATTTCATCCAGTAAAGAACTACAAGTTCTAGTTTGTGAGTCAGTAACATCAGACTATCTCATAAACCTAATATACTACTATATTATGTTTATGGTCTGTCTCCCGATTTGACATACCGTGAAGTTAACATTCACCGTCAATGTCAGAAATATTGACAATTGAATTTTTAATACCGTACTGTACTTTTCATGTAGGAATGCATATAGGAATGTTAATATATTTATGTCCCGGACCTATTAAGTTGAGCAGCGTTAAGATTCTAATTATCCATTCCTGATATAAAAACTATATCACTTAAATTTAAATATTCCCTGATAGCGCTTGATGGTAAATGCATAGGTACTCGAATGTAAGTGTTAGTTTTAGTAATTTTATAAATTATTAGTATTGATATATATTTGTAAGTCGAATTTTGAAATTAGAAAAAGTTTCAAGGATTTAATAATATAATAATGTACATATAATTTGCATTTCGTAATTTGAAGCCGTCAATTATAACATTTGCAATCTAGAAAGTGAGAAATAAAACAAGAGCAACATGACTGAAAATAATTTTGTGGACATATTGAAGCCAAGAAATACTCAATTTGGTATATTCAGATTTATGACAAAATCATGGGTACCAAAGAAAACCTTAGTTTTGGACAAGTGTTACACACCACAAGAACTAAAGGATTTAGTTGTGAATTCTGTTTTTATGGATACCTTCCTCAATGCGGTAAGGATTTATTTTATTATTTTCAGTTTAAAGAATCTTTATTTCTCATAAGATTTTTACATCTTAGATTTTTACAAATTTTAATTGTGTGTATATTGTTCTGTTGAGAATTTTACTGACTAGTATGTACGTATTGTACATATATGTAGGTTTCGTGGATATTTAAAAGTTTTGTAATTTTATATAAAAATTACATATAATATATGTAGGTTTTATGTAGTCCAACTTGAACAGAACTTTAACTTTTATATTTTGTTTTACACAAAAAAAGTTAATTTTTGACAACAATCCCATATGATAGGAAGTTGTGATGAAGTCTAACATGTTGAACGCACTAACTTATAACTTAACCTTTGTAGGTGACATGTTATTTTAGGAATATAATTCTTCAGAAAAGACTAGCAAATACTCAAGCATACATGGTAAATACACAACGCGTATGTTGTGTAATCCATATCAGAGTTATTTAAAAAAAAACTGATAATCTAACTTTGTTATGACAAACATAGTAAATGATGTAAAATAATTTTAATGGAGATATTATAATTTTACTAAGTATATACTCTCAGTGCTTACCTGAAATTTGCTACCTATACATCGGGAAATATGTTTTACCCTATATTCCCATTACACTTATCCTGTCCAGATGTCTCTGTTAGCTCATAATTTAAATTTGTTTCGTTGTGATATCAGTGTGTGCTAGAGTGTGGCTTGTTGATCTATCTGGTAGTTAATTTTTTGATAGTGTTGAAGTGAATGTTTGGTGTCACAGTGTGAATGTCACAGTGTGCTCCTAAGTGACACTTTATCATACTGCAAATAATATTTCATTTTAATTTCAATTTCTCTGTGTTATGTTTAGTTACTTACTCATAATATTTATATAGCATAGTAACCGCAAATACATATTCTGAGTATTTGAAGTTTATTTATTGACTTAAGTATATTTGTACATATTTATGCAAATTACTGTGAAATATCAATAATTGCAAATCTACATACCTGTTAAAGGTAAAATATTATTGGCCACATTTAGGTTAATTTAAATTTAAAGTCATAGTTTGAACATTAACATTTATTTGTTTATGTTTTCAAAATTATATTTCATAAAAAATACTTATTTTCTTTAATAGACTTTCATCTGGCAGATAAGTCCTTTTTTTTATGTTAATAGTGAACTAACGAGCAGACGAGCCACCTAATGGTAAGCGGTCACCATCGCCCATGGACATTAGCAACACCAAAAGCATCATTAATGCGTTCTCAGCCAGAAAATTAGAAGAAGGTAAGAAAGAAAGTACTGGCTCTCAAGCCCCCAGCCGGAACACGACAAATGGTTTGGCAACTGACTCAAGCAGGAGGGTGGTAGCTAGTCAGGCAGACTTCACGGAAAGATAATAATACCAGTAATAATATTAATGACATAATAATAATAATACTGATAATATAATTCTTACGCGAAGCCCTACCACCAAGCAGGCTGGCTACTGTCACCTGTTACAATACCCTGTTCTGCCAGCATGGGATTGGGAACAGTATTCTAGGCTGCCCCAATACAGCGTCCTAATAGGCTATCAATGACTTATTGGGTACTGGTGAAACAGGCTCGTAATAAATATTATGATTGGAAGGTTGTGTAATTCTTGGTCATTGACATCACAAATATTTTAATTTGTTCTAAATTTTTTTTTTTTAATTTTGTTTCCATTTTAATTAATCATATAGATAATTTACCTACCCACATTAAGATTCACATACATAGTATAAATATTATATTAAAAAATGAGATTTGGATAATTTTTTGTTGTTAATTGATAACAAAATTTTGTTTGTTACTAATAAGAATCTTTAAAGATTATGACTAAATTTCGAGCATGAGGCAAACATCACTATTTGTAAGATAAATATAGTCCTTTTATATGTATATATATATGAGTTTGTTAGCTATATATTGCTGAGTATTAGCATTCTTTCATGTTATTAAAGCTCATTTATGACACTTCTCTCAATTAATAAGCCTTTCAAGCAACAGTCTGGACTTGCAAAAGTGGCGTACCATGTAGTGGGCCCTGCTAATATGTCCCTGCTTCAAGTTGGTAATAATTACATGCAATTTTGAAGTACTGTAGCACACACTTTTTTTTTTTAATCACCTGTAACATAAGGAATGCCAGTGCAGGGGTGTGAGTGTGTGAGCTATTTTTTATGTCATTTGGCTGAAGGCATTTTTGTGTATTGTTACAGGAGAGTGCTTGTCAAGGCATTAGTGTAGATCAACTTAAAAAAGAAATGTTGGAATATCTAGATGAAATGGCATTTGAAAAGAAATTACATGTTGTCCGCTGGGTTGGATTACCATTCCTGAAAATCTGTTTTATGATGAGAATTGGTGTATATGTCAACGAACCCATTGTTCTCACGGTCAGTAATTAAAAATTTACAGTAATTTACATGCAATGGGATCAATATTCTTTTGAAATTCACATTACTCTAAAAATCCTTACTAGAACATTGGGTAAGTGTGGTGCTGTACACTTTTAGCCTCCACAATTTTAGGAGGGTATTATATTTATTTATTGCAGAGTTACCTACTTGGTCCCTTCATAAGATCAAAGTTTGTAATTGTTTAAAAATTTGCAGCTCAAATTTTGTAACAATTGTTGTAGCTAAAAGAATCAATGGGCAACAATCCGGTGCTTTTTCTGCCGACACACCGCAGCTATGCAGACTTCTGCCTCATGACATACTTGTGCTTCCATTATGACATTGACATTCCCGCTGTAGCAGCTGGCATTGGTATGTATTTGTATCAAATATGAGATGTGTGTCATTTTATGATCATACAAGTAATCATTTCTTAAAATGAACTACTATTTCATGAAAAAGTCTATCGAAAATTCAACCAATTAACAATGAGATGGTTTTTCATCTACTAATTTGTATAATATATTGCTAATAATAAATATTATTAATATTGCCAATAAAAAATCAAAAAAGTTTTCAGATTACCAATAATATTAGTAAGTTTTGATCAACATGTAACAAAAGTTATGTTTGTGAAATATTTCAAAAGTATATGTTAAAAGTCAAATTTTGGTATTGTTACTTTTTTATTATTATTGTATTATTTTATTTTTATTCTTTTATGAACACCATAGCAGATACTTTATGAAACAATAGACAGTAAATATTAAGAATGTAGAAAAGGTGACCTTATAGCTAATAATAACTCTTTTCTTGCAGACAACCACTTGGAGCTAGCGATACCAAAATAAAAAATAATTTACTATGTCAGGGTGTACTATAATAATAATTCATTATGATTTATTTATTTTTTAATTTTTGTTCGTATAATAGGCGGACTTAATGCTTAGTGACATCTCTGTCAGCCAATCTTTGGTGTGGATTAGGGATGTTATGGATATGAAGTTTCGGATCTGGATACGAATAATAATATATGAATAATATTTTACCGGTTTTGGTTACGGTTACGGATATGAAATTATTTCGGATTATCCGTTAGTTTCGGATAGTTTCGGTTAAGGATATTAAATTTTTAAGGAATTTTAAAAGTAAAATAACTATAATACAAATAGATAAAAATTTTGTTTTATTTCTAGTTTATCATGCGGTACTAAAATCATTCATATAAGTAAGGTTCTTCAGTGTCCATCGCCAACCGAACACATAATTGTAGTTGATGAATAGTACAATTTACAGCAGTGAACTTGGCCATATCCTTTTATCATATTGGATCCTCTATCGCGTAAAATACAATGCACTGATTTCGTGGTTAAACCCAAATTTCCCAAAATATTCTTTAAATTATTCCCTATATTTCACTTGTGTGGCGACATTCCAATTGCTCACACTTGAGTATAACAGAAACTCTTTCATATTTATTCGTGATGCCATAAGCAGTAAAGCTAACTAACGAGACATTTGCGTTGGGCACGGACACACATCTGTAGTAAATAATAATTTTTCAAATTGCTTGTGTAACCTCAGAACCTTTAATTTCATTTTATTGTAAATATCATTACACTGTAAAATAATGCCGACCTCTTAAATGATAACGTTATCTTATTATCTGCCTTAATTTTTGAAATCCCAAACCCGTCACAAAATTAAAAGGCAAGTTATGTAATGCAATCATTTCAGCCACTAATTTATCAATTTCTTTTAGTTTGGCTTTGGCATTACTTTCATCCCAAACACATTTATTTTTTAAAGAATCTGTTATTAATAACTGTGTTTTATATTCCTGTAAAGGTATCAGCTATTTGGGTGCTTGTGGTTTTTGTTGTTTATCCTTTTCCAGTAAAACAAATTCTTTGTACTAATCACTGTATTTTGATTTAAGATGAAGTTTCAGCGAAGTGCAACCTCCTTTCCGTGAAAAGTTTTTACCACACTGTTTACATATTGCGGAATCTACATTAACTTGATCAATAAATGTTCAAATTATACTAGACTTAGGACGCATTTTGTCCAGATAACACAACACGTTTCTTTCACTTTATCGAACTAAGTATTCGTATATGTAAAATTGTAATGTAATCCCATAATGACTGCCTAATTATGACTAAACAATAGAAATAATAATCGGCTCGGCCGCGCAAAAAAAAACTTGTCATAACATGTCTCAGACTCCGCCCCTATCCGAAATTATCCGAAACTTATTTCGGATTCGGTTACGGTTACGGATAGTTATTTATTTCGGATATCCGATAGTTTCGGTTACGGAGCTCCTTAACATCCCTGGTGTGGATAAGAGTGATGGCTGTTGTACAGAACTAAATAAACAAAATAAATAAATTGTACAGAACTAAATAAAATTATGCATATTATTCCCACTTACTGCAATTTATATTTGTATCTATATAATTGTATAATGTTTGTATTATGAAGTGTGTACATATCATATATTTATAACTTCTAGGAATGTTTCGTATAATATATTTAATTACAGATTTCCATGCAATGGCCATAGTTGGGCAGCGCATGCGTGAGATGTGCGCCTTCTATATACGCAGGTGTGTTGATACCAATTGTACGATTACGTATCAGTAGCTGTCCGGTCCACCTCAGTGTGTCTTGTGCCAGTTATTGATACGACTATGTTTGTATATTTAAAATCTAAATGAATGGAACCGGCTTGAACTACTCGCCAGGAATTTTCATACATTTTGTTTCTCTATGCACAAACCTGGTATAGTGTTCGCCAATTTTTTGATCTTAATTGATGCAACTAGTGAAAATGAGTGCTTATACGGTACTGTTATTTAGTTCAATACAATGACTTCAATTACCAAATAAATGCACTTTTTATTTAGATAAAATACTCGCGTATGCTGGTCACGCTAATTTGTGCGGATCTTTTCTTTTTATCGAGGTAGAAATCATTATAATTATTCTATAAAATATATAATTATAGCTTCACTTCAACTGTTACGTTAAAAGACATTTAATACTTATATTATTGAATTATTTCAATAAGCTAAGCCATTATTGGCGGTATGTGACTTATAACATTATATACATTGCAATATAATATTACAACATTGCTAAAATAATCCAATTTTTCGGCGCTACACCATCGTACAGCATTCGCGCGTTGGATTGTATGAACACCTATTCCTATTTACTTCACTCCAGCAAGAGCACAATCTATTCACTTTTCAGGATCATTATCTTGCTAATTCTCTTAAGATTTGATTGAAGAATTCAATGTCGATTTCTTGAATGAATGACCTTATCCAGCAACTTCTTTTTATATTTATTTCTACCTCGAAAGTTGTATGATATCTGGCTGTATTAAAATTAATGGGTATTTTAAAAAAGCATAAAGCCAAGCTCCACGATTTAGCTCAGTGGAATGCGTCGTCAAATAGCCTCTTGGCAATGTTTCGATAAACTGTGTTTCTATGGCAGGTCATTGATCGGCGCTCCTCTGTATGCGGCCACGCTTAAACAATACGTGCGCACTGTGGTCACACACCATTCCGCACCTATAGAGTTCTTCCTCGAGGGCACCAGAAGCAGGAGCAACAAGAGTTTGCACCCGAGATTCGGTATGATAAATAAATAATAAATTAATCATTGCTCACATATCATAAAGCCTGCGGTCTGCCCCGCCCGGGAATCGAACCCGGGAGCCCTCGCTTGGCAGGCAGGGTCACTAGCAACTAAGTGAATACAGTAATAATAATTTAATTATTATTATTTTGTGTGATGTCAATCGTAAATTTCCCAGAAAACTGACTACTGGACGGTCGGTAGTGTGAGTTGTGACTGCTAGTGGCAAAAGATCTTGGGAGCTTCCGTGCTGTGGAGGGCAGGGTTTTTATCGCTAGACAACAGTCGTTCAGCTGTGTAGGACAGCTTCGAGTCTCTGCATTGGAGCAATATTGCCACCCTACGACTACTCTCTAGGCCTTCTCAATTACAAGAAGGTTCGTCCATAAAGTACCTTCGTAGTAACCATACAGTTTATTTAACGGTTATTTTTTATAATAAAGCAAAAAAGCCACGTATTTATGTTACAAATTAAGACTAAATTACAGAAGAAATTAGGACTATATTAAATAACAGAAACACAATAAGTTCTGAACCAGCGAATCCTTAAAATTGGCACTAAATAGTTGGATCACGGAGTATAATAAAAAAGTCTTTGCTTGGTACTGAAAAATCTAATTCAAAATCAGTAGGTGTAGTAAACTTCGATATAGACCATTTGAAAAGTGATAATTTCCAATACAAAGCTCTATCTAATTTAAATGTATCGTTTTAAATATATTTTTGCAATAAAAGATAAATTAGGTACTTGTAAAATATAGTAAATGTGTAAGTAGTACTTGAGCTTAGTATAGCGAGTAGCATTGATGGGTATTATATCCTGTGGCAATATTATGTCTATTCTGTAGATCACTCATTCACTATATTTGCTGACGGAGAATACATTTCCCAGGCTCTTTGCCCAAACCGGAACAATTTATGCGACAGATAGACATACATATGTTCCTGTGTTTATTTCCGGTAATTGTGACGTCTCATTTGTATACGTCCATGTTACTGAAACATTAGCATCCACGGCGGTGGGGCGTGGATTATTACTTTGCTTAAGCTGTGATACCCTAGTACTTTGAACATTAAGTTGTATAGGTCTCTCGCACTGGGGAGCAGTTACGAATTTACACGCACCTCTGGTTTGAAAGTTGTGTGCGTATGAGAAAACTGTTCTCAAAGGCTGCCAATTCGTGGAGTCGATTTTACCCAAGCCCGGCAGTAGATCACGATTGTGTTAACAATAGAGATTTGACGGTGTTTGGTGCTGGCAGGCATGCTGGCGATGGCCCTGCTGCCGTACTTCGCGCGCGAAGTGGCCGACGTGACCATCGTTCCCGTGAACATCAGCTACGACCGACTGATAGAGCTCACTCTCTTCGCGTATGAACACCTCGGCGTGCCTAAGCCGCGGGAGACCACTGAGGTAACTGGTTTTCCCTCCTGTGGACCAAAATTAATTTTCAAATTTTTTGTGAAGCCCCTTGAGCGTTATTTCAGCTATTATGTTTGTCAGTTTGTGCTTCGTCTTGACCCCTGATTTAAGCCTCCATAACACTGATTGCCTTACCTTATTTTCAAATCAAATCAATTTATCCTAATAACTGTCCAATTTTTATCAGTTTTCCAATAATTTCAGGGTCTTATTAAGTCTATGCAGAGTCTGAACGATCATTTCGGAAACGTGTACGTCAACCTCGGGGCGCCGATATCACTGAATGAGCTCCTCAAACGGGACGTACCTAACACGGAGGAAACCCTGAAGCCGGTAGACTTGCAAAATTTAACTGCGGAACAGATGGCGTCTGTGCGCTACATCGCCTACCAAGTGGTAGCCTCGCAGCAAGAGTGCACCATAGTGACCATAGCATCGTTGTTGTCTATGGTGGTGATGCAATGTATTATGAGGAACAGGTCAGTCATAGGCTATTATTATTGATTTAAAAGATGAGCTGAGGAGTTTCTTTTGACGTTTCTGCTCAATGTTAAAGCACCGATTCTAAACGCTATTACGAGTAGAAGCAACAAATTACTTATATAATTGTATTTACGAAGTAGATTTTGAATTTGTAAAAAAATATACTTTTTATGGTACTCTTGTATAAATATAAAAGTTATTTCTATGTTTCAGGCTAGCTTTATTAGATCTAAGCCAATTTTTGTATCCATTTTTGTTGTCTTGTTTGTGCGTTGTTGTGTGTTGGTGCAACAGTTTAAATTGCAATTTAAACCTGAGGAATACAGGTGAATAATCCTATTATATAATAATCCTATCCACTATCCCTCACTGAAGGTTTTTGAGGAATAACTCTCTCTCATGCACACGCACATACTTTTAAATTTGAGTGTACCAGATTTGCTTTTATATAAAAGTTGAATGGCAATTAGTCATTTTGATATTTAAACCTATAAAATTATTATATTAAATATTATTTCAAATAGCAAATTCAATTAATTACATTGCAACTCAATTTTAAATTTTAACCGCTTGAAACCTTTATAGCGGTATGTCATTAATGGATTCCATTTAAAAAAAAAACATAAAAAATTGAGATACCTTCATTTAATAAACTTAAGGTCCCTCTGCATTTGGACATTAAAATTAATATGCAAGGTGTTATTGTATGACGATTAACTGGTCAGCTCCCTGCATTTGGACGAAGTGGTGAAGGAGGTGGAGTGGCTGGTGGAGCTGTTTGGCACCCTCGGTGCCCGCGTGCTCGAGACCGACTTGAAGGCCGGCGTGGACAGGATGCTGCTTGTGCATCGTAGGATGTTCACCTTGGATGCCGATAAGCATCTGAAGCTTATCTCCAGCGCCGTGTTGAACGTCACCAGTGAGGTCCAACAGAAGATGAAAGGTAATTCTTTCTGCATCGATATCTATACTATTATAAGAGTAGATTTGTGAGCAATTTTGTGAGCAGAGCGTAATCTATGGTGGTAAAAATTCTTTTAGCATTCGAAAGGTATATTGCTCCGGATGGACATAGGTATCATATGATGTACGTGTGAATTAGCTAGTCATTCTAATATTCAATTTGTTTTATAATATTTGGAGATAAGTGTGTATTGTACCTACTTAATATCTTCTAGTATAGATAAATTATACAACTCGAACCGTTGCGCGCTGCGAAATAAGTTCGTCAGCGCCGAGATGAACGGAGCGAGAGGTAGAAATGTAGAAAAGGAGTTAGGTTTTTTGACACGCATGTGGATTTGTTTATTGCACGAGTCAATCTATGGCTTAAAAAAAGCAAGTAAAATATGGAACAATAAACTTGAAAATATTTTAGTAAGCACATGGGTCTACCTTTGAATGATGAAAACCAATTTCATATATATTTATATGTATACATATAAATAATTGTTCATACCAGACAAAGTGGAGGCGGGCCGCTGAAATATATAAATGTTTGAGAACTCGTCTATAATTTTATTACATAATTAATTTGGATCGCGTTTCATATTTTTGTTTTAAATAATAATTTGTTTTCTTTTCGCTGGAGTCGAAATATATACGACGATATTTCTCTAGTCGCGTGTCAATATTTAGCACGTAAAAGCGAAACGGCAAAGAAGGTCGAGGTCGATTGCTTTTTGTACATTTCGGCATTAAAACATTATTTCTCTCCTTGCTTTCGTGCTGAATAAACTTAAAGATATAAAACAAAATTACACTACAATATTAATGGATTTAGCTGAAGCATTCGATACTGTCTATGTAAGTCACGTAATTAAGAAATTTGAGACCATTTTTTGGAATTATTCTAAAGTTACCCAAAAAAATATTATAGTGCGTGAAAATTTATAATATAATAAGCGATGAATCTCGTATTTCATGTGGTGTTTCACAAGGAAACATTTTAGGTCCTACTCTATTTTTAATTTATAGATACGACCCGCGTCGTCTTAAACTAGAAAATTTCAAAGTTTTGGCCTATGCTGACGACACTACTCTGACATTTTATGTGGACATATAGCCTTAAGTTTTTGATAAAGTTCAATTTAATCTAAACAGGGTAATGAATTAATTAATTTAAAACTTTATTGTATCACCCTGAGCTAGGTTATAACGAAGGTCGATTAAATGCCTAGTGACATTCTCTGCCATACGAGGGAGGGAGTTGGTGAAGGCTCATGCATACCAATGCAGCCTGCTGCGCTGGATATATGGGACTCACAATAGACCTAGGTGCCGACCCACTAAACACCACCTGAGATATATATAATAAAATATATAAGACGTTACAGTCAGAACTGTAGCCAAAAAATTTTATGAAGCACAATTAAATACTAAACAAACTGTTACATATTAATATTGTATTTAATTTATTTTTTTGTATCATTAACTTATTTGTTCCTAATAATTGTTCACTACAAATAATCCCCAAAGTGTAGTGCAAGGTGCTTCGTCGAAGAAATAAATAACAAGAGATGGAACCGCTCACGATAACTTCCTTTGCACACTTCTCTAGAATTAATGTTTAAATGTGACCACGCGTATGCGGAGGGACGGTCTAGTATTTCATATATTACTTCCACACGATAAGGCTGTTTTATGTAACTCTTAAGTTGATTTAGATACGGCTCGTTTGGATGCAGAATGTTGACACTGACTTATGTATTTGATACCTAGGTCATACGTTAAAAGCTGAGACGATGGTCAACGCTGTCCCCGTCATAGAGCTTCAGACGCACGTGAATCCCGTGTTACATTACCTGGTGCCGTCCGCGCTCCTCTTTCTCATCGTCAGGAGTGGAGTCCGAACTATAGGTATGACAGTTTTCTCTCTCTATTATTTGTGGTGTAGATGAATGTTGCCAGAGTTAGGTTTTATAAGAAGATGGCACAAAGGGCACAGAAACTACATTTTTTCTTTATTGTGCTCTAAATCGAAAGAAGTGACGAAGTCACAAATTCATAGGTTCACGATAACTTTATATTGATAGATATATTTTGAAGGAGTACATAATATGCTTTTAAGTATCGATATTAAACATAATAAAAATAACTTTTGCGTTTACGTCACACCAAGTTTATAATTATTGAAGCCAGTTAATTTAAGTAACTCAATATTTTACATAATATTTTCTCGGTAATATAAAGATGTTTAAAGTCCATTCCAATAACTTAAAATAAATATATATATTCAAGGTGGTAATTTATGTCAATTACAGCATGGTGTTTATCTCAGATAGAGATAGAGGCACGTACAGGAATTTTCGGTATGTGTCAATTAGAAAAGTTGATATAACACGTATTAATAAATTATAAAATATTACTATAATAAACTATTGAATATTGAAGCAACTGAAACTGGAAATAATTTGTTCGTGAAGATCATACGAATGTATATTTTAATACGCGAATAAATTAAATTTTATGCTCGTTAAGCACTCCGTCATTTATTAATCGATTTGGAAAATTTCTTTTTTGTTTGAGAGGGTATACTCGAATTTGAAAACATGAATAATAATAACCAATAATAAGAAAAATAGCAGATGTAACCAAGAAATTCATCTTTTTCAAATTTACATTATTTGTTAGCTATTAACGTGTTATGAATAAAAAAATAGAATAATGTTTTTTGGAAAAACTAAACTTTCTAGAATATGATAGGAAAGGAAAAGACAAAATAGTTTTGTAATATTATTTGTCTCTGTTTGTCAATAGGAACTGTTGGGCTGTAGGATTATAAATAGAAAAGAAAATTTAAAATATAATAAATAAAATATTAATTGTTATAACACTCAAAAATTCACGGCGTGTATTTGAAGGAGATGATATATAACCAAAAAAAATCAGAGTAGACTTAGAAAATGCGGATGATTTATATTTGTCAATTTCAAACACATTAGCCTGTTGTCAAAAAATTGCGATATATATATATATATAATTTATATATAATAATATTAATTTATATATATATAATATATTCAACTTTATACAATTAAAAACATGTTATTTTTGCTGCTTTGGCGAAACGTGACTAGTGTAGCAAAAATAATCCAAACGAAATATCAAAAACCGAGTTATTGTTTTTAAATAAAGTTTCGCCAAGTTATACCTTAATTTTCCAGTGTGTCCTAAAACAAAACGAAAATTAATGCGTAATGCATAATATGTTATTCAACAAGAACAGAACCTCAATAATGTTTATAATATACTTAAAAACATATATGAATTACGGTCGAATTTGGATCACTGGGCGACCACTAGAAATTTTACATGAACGTATGATTGCTTTGACTTAATGACACATTGACGTATACATAATATGATTATGTTAATTAATTGCAGAGGATTGCCACAAGGAGTACCGACTGTTGAGGTTGCTGTTGAGTTTCGAATTTTTCCACGTAGCGACAAGTAAAGATGAGGTAAAAAAATTTATGTTTAATTTTAAAGAGTTGCGTGGAATATTGTCGATTACCACATTGGTATAGCAATAATCCATTTTGATATAGATTTTGATAGATTAAGGTGAACTTTAAAATAATATTCAGTATTTTTTCAATGTACACGACATTAAATATTAAGTGATTAATTGTTATGCATATTGATGACGTAAAATATTAGAACATAAAGACATAACCTAGGATACTTTTTATCTCGTGTAACGGATTTGTTAACGCGGGTTCGGAAATAAATTTAATATGGACAGTCTATTAAGAGGGTACTCAATAAAATGTCGAGTACCTGACTGCAGCTACTATAATACATTAATATGTTACTAATCCATAGAACTAAAAATCTTATTCGTAAAACAACACGGATGCTATTCGAATGGCGTATGTTTTGTGAATCGAAGCGCGCGCGGGTCACTGGTATACTACAGACGAGTAACACAGAGTATTTGTTTCAGACATTCAATAGAACCATAGATTATTGCATACAAAACGCAGTGATCGCGCGCGACGGCGACACCCTTGCGGTGGGCGCGAACACGAGGCTGCAGTACTTGCTGGAGTGGACGGTGCTGCCAGCGCTCACCACGTTGACCCACTGCATTGATGTTATGACCGAGGTAGAAAATGAACGCGTACTTACACGAAGCATCATAATTCTAAGTGAACCGAGTGGCTTCGACACAAAAGCGAGGCACGAGGCACGACAGCAACATGAGGTACTAGGCACAGGCACCAACGTTTACTATGGTAATATGATTTGTGGTGATTTCTATACATAAAGAGAACTTTGTACCATTGCTATTGTATTGTAGCCATTGCCGAGCTTTAGTGTTACTGATAAAAACATTTCGAAACCAGAATGCAATTTACCCATTATGTCCAGATCTCAATAATTAGGTGGAACGTCAGTTATATTTTTTGTCCCGTTGTATATGTACAGGAGTTCTGTTGGCTTTAAGAAAAAAAAAGGAAAGTGTATGTATGATCTACGTACAGATACTACAGTCCAATAATATTATAATACTCCTAATATTATACTCCGAAGGATACCACTGTGAATTCTTCTAGACCATTACGTGGACACATTAAGTAATCAAACGATGCCGCGAAATTTTTTCGCGTTTTATGTTCAAAACAGAATCCTGAGCGATGGGGATTCAAGGGGTTCAATTTCAAATCTTTTGACTTTTGATGCCTTGGATATGTTTTGGGGAATTACAAATGCGATGCGTCAGGTGAAGGAGGGCGAGTGCCGGTCACTGTTGAAGCTGGTGCAGGCGCGGGCAGAGGAGTGTGGGGGCCATCCCTACAGCCTCAGTCTGGAGGTTGCCGGGAACTGCATAAACGGCCTGGCCATCGCCGCAGCCATACAGCGCTCTAGGATGTTAGTATTTTTGAACATTTCGAGTAACTTTGGATGGAGGGAATCAAATTGTCCAAATTAGAAAATGACTTAATTTTATCTAGTGCCATACTCACTGATTTCACAATTACATTATTCCCATACTTATCTGTATGTGTATAATTCTTATGTAGTCTGTGTCTTTACTGTATGCGACTAAATTCCTTCTGAACTGCTGTACCGACTTTGATGAAATTTTTTGTGTGTGAAGTGACCTGATAGAAATAGTGTCACTCAAAATAAGATTTTTTTTTATGTTACTAGCCGACAAACAAGCAGACGAGCCACCTGATGGTAAGTGGTTACCGTCGCCCATTGACATATCAGCAAGACCAAAGGTATCGCTGATGCGTTGTCGTCCAAGAAATTAGAAGAAAGTAAAAAAGAAGTAATACACTTTTTCTTTGTATTACGACAAAAAAGTTTTTGTTTTAAAATTTTATTAAGCAATAATAATTTATTATTTACGATAAACAGAGGAAAGGAGTTGACGCTGAAGACGGTTCCACAAGTGATGCAGAAGTGCCACGAGCTGGTCCGCGCGGTCCTGCCGCAGATACGTACGGACTTCGGAGTCGCAAACTCCGTCATTGAGAGCTGCACGACTGTGGCTTCCAGACTATAAAATCTTTATATTTTTGTTATATTCCTATCACGGAAGCAACGTTTGAATATCTAATTAACTCATTACTTAAAATTCTCCAAAATAATTTTTTGACCGTTACTTCTGTCTAGCGTATTGATACGAATTAATACGATTTATTAACAACCAATGTGTTGTAGTAGCTTTATAGAACTTCTCGTGCCATTCGGAGGTGAGTTTATTCGAGTACGTACAATTAATGTATAGCAATGAATCGACGTCAAATCATGGGCATCGCCCATAATAATAATAATAATAATCGCTCGTAATAATCGTCTATTGACACTGGAGAAGCGTACTAAACTATGATGTGAACCTGTTCAGTGTCAGGGTGAATGGTGCCAAGGTATTTTAGCGGTGTAGGAATTAAAAAATACATCATGACAAATATCATCTGTCAGTATAAAAATATGATGGGTGAGGTTAGAAAGTAAATGTTGTTATAATTCGTTTTACAGACGTAAAACTCAAAATATTAATATTTTAAGTGCACTACAAATTCAGATTAGTAAAAACATTGTAGTTATTTTGTTAACTAATGTGTAGTATTTAGCATACACCGATGTATTCAAACACTCCGACCTTTGCCCTGAACAAGGATACATTACGTAATATACGATACGTCTTCGGTAAAAATGACAAATGAAACGGATAAATTTATCCATTAATTTCGTATGAAACATCCAAACTGTATAATTTAAAAGTGAATAATTGAATGAATATACACCAAGAGTATTGTTTGTTATTTTTTGTCATTTCACATTGTTTATACATTAACTTAGCGTTGTGTCGCGGTTGGCATTGACCTGCGATGATATGATGGTATTGATGTATGTGCTTTTCTGACCAGTATTCCTCCTCGATTTTACAGTATTAAATGTAAGTTATTTTTAACATTTAATGAAGTCATTGAGATGTAATAAAATAGTCGAATGTAATAATGTAATAAATAAAATCATAACCAACCACGTATTATGTGAAATATACAAACTTATTTTATATACTTATCTATAAGAATTTTATTAAATATCCAGTATCGCAGTTTATTGGATTAATTAAATGTGGATCGTTGAATTGTACCGTAGATGGTGTAATTATAAACAATAGACTAATTTTAAAATTATTGTAATCGGGGTTGTTATGGATATTATATTTCGGATTTGGATATATATGTATAACATTTCATCGGTTTTAGGTACGGTTATGGATATTAGAAAAATAATGTAATGTATTTACAAGGGGTTGACTATATTTCTAGGTATTATGTAATATTATAATAACAGAATAAAACTATAGGCGTTAAAAATGATACAATAAAAACTGTCTAAAATGAGAACGATGCGGCTACTGTATCAGCTCGGCCGGCGAAAACCTGGCATAACGCGTTTCATATATCCGAAATTATTCGAAGATTTATCGGATTCGTTTACGGTTTCGGATATATTTTTATTTAGGATATCCGATAATTTCGGTTACGGTTACGGAGCTCCAAAACATCCCGAATTGTAATTAAATGTTTTTGACATCATAACTTGATCATAAAAATCAGTAAAAAAAAATAAAACTTTTCTACTTCCTTCACAGTATTGCACCTCCTTAGAACGAGCAGTTCAACTCTATACGACTAGTTATTCTTGATGCCATTTATTGTTATTATTACTGTGATAAATAAATCTTGTCAATCCAGGTTTTGTTTCCATATTTATAAGGGTGTTAACATTTTTGTCACTATCGTTATCGAGTAATATGTAATAAATTTGAATAGTTGTTAAAATAAATGTGAATAGTTGTTAATTTTGTCTTTTTCTTGTTCCCTATGTTATATTGTTAGCTTATAATTTAAATGATACAGTTACATGTATTGTAACTAAGTCTATTGACACATTTATACAGTGGTGGTAATACCACTGATTGTTCTTTGGACATTTGTACTGTTACAAGTACAAATAATATTTTAAACTAGACATTAAGACAAAGAAAAAGCCCTTCAATATGAATATTGTACATCAAAATATACAGGACTTATACCCCCCCACCAATTCGACCCTCCCATAGAAAACTGCTCGATCACGTGGTCGATTTCGTATGGAAGGTCTGATTTTTTTTTTCACTTTTCGACCCGTGTTTCTTTGGGGAAAGTTGTTTACTTTCATGGTCTGAACCACCTATTTAAATTTGGCGGGAGGTCCAAAAATAAACCCTGTAATATTAAATAGGCACTTATTATGAATATTGACGCACCGTCGCCTATCTACCCAATGTTTTATATGTCTGGTGCAATAAAGAATTTCACACATAACACACCCACATCATCACGTCACAGTTACAAGTATTTTAAAACGTTATTTTTTGGATCGATATTTTCTGTTTCCCATCACTAGCCCGTCTGTCAAAAATATCAAGCTAACTTGTACAGGGTATAGGTGTAAATTGGTCCACTTTAAACATAATCGGATAGCTCTCGTAGCTCTAAACCACTATTGCCACTATATTTTGCGTGAATATTAACCGAGACAAATAAACTTTGAACACACACACACACAGCCCGGTGTCAGGATGTGTTGTGGGTGGCATAGATGCACAAATGAGACATTAAAAACAGCTACGGCTCTAAAACTTTCGAATGAGGCACTTGTATCTGCCATAAAAAACTCGCTCCAGAATCGAACTTAGTTGCACTCGGTCGGGAAGTTAAATGTATTGTTCATCAGTGAAGTAGTTCCAAAGTTTCACGATCAGTATCAGACTATGTACAAAATCTTGTTTGATGAAAGAATCCGAAAATTAACAACGCTATATTTTTTCCCAATATATATTTACAAAAAACTTAAAAATATCTAAAGAACTACAATTTCTCGCAAATATCGAATGTAACAAGCAAAATATATACTCACTACAAAATAATTTCATGATTTTAAACATTTTTTGATTCAAGGAAATACATTATAAAATACACATTTATATACAGAACGAATGTAACATTTTTAACATTGATGAGTGATATGTCCATGATCAATACCTCACAAGGAAACACAACAAAAACATAAACTAATGTTTTTTTTGCATAAAACATGCATTTTGCATAAACAATGAGACAGAACAATCTAATTACATATCGTCGCTGCGCTTGCCAATTTTTACATTTTGCAGTCAAAATAATTTCCGTTTTATTATGAACTAGCTGTGCCCGCGACTTCGTCCACGTGGAATTTTACCAAAAAGTTATTTAGTAGAAATAAAAGTAGCCTAAGTTACTCCTCATTACATCAGCTACCTGCCAATGAAAGTCCCGTCAAAATCGGTCCAGCTGTTTCAGAGATTAGCCGGAACAAACAAACAGACAGACCAAAATTGTAAAAAATGTTATTTCGGTATATGTACCCTATATATATTCATATGCATGTAGTAAAAAGCGGTTATTTTAATATTACAAACAGATACTCTAATTTTATTTATTAGTATAGATATGTCAATACAAAACCTTATTGTAATATGAAAACGGAAATTATTTTAAATGCAAGAAACACAAATAAAAAAAAAATGCTTATGGAATTTGGCAAGTGTAGTGACGATATAATTAACGTAGACATGTCCCTCGGGTGAAGTATCTACGGGTAGTAAGACATGCCTATAGCTGAACTCTGTTTAAAACGATATACATTGTAAGAACTACGGGTGGAGTTACAATTATGAAAAGGATTTGTTTAATAGAAATGTAAAAACTGCTTTATTGAACACATAACTGTCATTAAAAATTTACATTTATTTTAATTTGTAGTACATTTCTGACTGGTAGCTTCAATCTGTATCAATAAATAGGTTTAGTTACATTCCGAATTCTCTTTCAATATAACAATAATTTATTTGCACAGTTGAATTTATAATGAAGTCTTTCTGGTTGTGATAATTATAATACTCTTTCTAAACCTTTAATTGAACAACGGGAACTTGTTATATAATGAAACAATTACGCAATGTTTTAAAAAATTTAACAGATTTTTAATTTTATCAAATAGTGTCCTGATGACAATTAGTCGGTGATGGAACATGGCTGACTTTTCAATATTACTTACGTATATTAAATCTATCAAATTTTATAATATAATTTATATTTTTTAACATTCAACCATATAATATATTATTATGCATCAATAGTTGTAAAATACTTACATGTAAATTATGTAATGTATGAGAAAAAAATTGGGATAGTAAATACATTGGGATAAAGAAAATACATTGTTAATGTTACGACAATATCATTTACTCATTTAATCGTAAAAGATATATTATCGAAGGTCGTGTAAGTGGTATTATATAGTTATTAATTGATTAAACCTTTAAGTCATTCTTACATACTACGCTATGTACAGAAATATATCGTGTATCTACTTTATTATTATTTGTCGGAAATTCCCGTTTAACTCCGCGTTTTACTTATCGTACACGGAAATAATTACCGAGGGACACATTGAAATACAATTTTTCTTAGCTGGCACATATAATGAATATCTTGTAATATCCCTCATAGATTCAGCACGAGAGGTGTTATACTTTACCCCTGTCAATTGTATGAATTAATCGTTTGAAGATTTACCGTGAGACGTGTAATTAAAACAAAATATCTAAGTAGATAAGCAAAGTTGCCAACAATCATTTCCTAGAGACATATCAGTTCATCAGTGAAGTGATATATTTAGATGATAACATGAATTACGTATCGCACGATAAATTTCAAATGCAATTATTATTTTCTACAAAACGCTTGTTAGGACTTCGTAATTTTCAATATCAGTGGTCACCGCAAATCTATAACGTTATTTAAGGCCGATGTGTGGACCCACATTTATACAAATTTAATATTTCAACACCAAGTGGCACGTCTGTTCGATTGTCCATTATTCACATAAAAAAAATTATAACATAAAAAATGTATCGAAATACGAAGGTCGTAGAAAAACATTAATAAACCAGATTAACTATTGCGTCTACTTATATTTCCATCCATACGGTGTTAGCCAAACCAGAAAAAAATGTTCAGCGACCGTGTTAGTATGAAGGACTATACAGCAACTTTGTATGCAAGCGCGACGTATGTGGGTCGGGGAATATTTGGACATTAGAAGTTAATCGTTGTGGTATTCGGACCGTCACTTTTAATTCCATTGGCAGTAACTCCCGATGCAAGCACGATACGCATAAAAATAGACACACACACACACACCTTTACACTCACATTTGTCTTCAACAAGCTCACACAGTCTAACAAAGAAATTTATAAATTATAAATTTTTTATAATTTATAAATGTACATGAAGAAAAAACTACGTAGAGCCATTAAATATACCAAGGGCGCATTTATTGTTGTCAATTTAAACTATAAGTTTGAATTAATTTTGTAACTACCGACATTATGTAGATATTTAATATTCAGCATAGTTTTTCATGAAGCATTTATAATTTACATAATAATCAAGAAATTATTTACAATGAAAGGACGCGTCTGAGTGTACACATTGTTCGTAACAAATCTGATATCCTCACCTTCACGTTTGTGTGTGAAAATGTACATATACTTTACAATCAACTCACAATAAAAAATACATGATATTATATATTAACTTAACAATAATTATCAAGTCACTAGCCCAAATCAGTCGTCGAGTATAACGTTCAATTGCTGTGTAATGCAAACAAAATATTTTTAAACTACAATAAACTTTATGTCTCACAAACGACAGGAGATTTAAAGTTTTGCATAAAAATAAAATCTAAGATACAAAGAAAACTAAAAGGATACACTTCTATCGACATAACGACGCACTACTGCAATTTTATCTGTGCGTAAACATTGTCATTCACATACATTTTTAAACACGATATTAAGGCTGTGGTCACATTAGATGAACGATACCTCGCGTGTGATTGTTCCAACGTGCGACATCAACTTTTACTGTTAGCAATGTAAAAACTTTCAGTGGTGTTTGATTTCGACAGAAAACCCGACACCCACCACTCTGCCAGGGCTCTCATATCGTAATTATGACGCTGGCAGCGCGCATACCACCAACGGTTTCTCTTACCGTGTTTCGAGAGCGCGTCTTCTAAGACCCGACCTAAAACGTGCTTAGATACATACATATGTATCTCTGTCGGCCGACCGGGTGAGAGTTCGTTAGGCTGTGGCATCAGCATTTGGTTTCTTACCCGCTACTCTGTAATGGCCTAACAAATGACACACGACGTATCGTCCCTCAAAGTTAGTTGGCCCTAATCTAAAATCGATCTACATAGTATCACAAACATTGCAAACAGCAATAATCGCGGTGAAGTATGCCATGATATTAGGTGTTATTAAAATAATCCGTGTATTAAACATAAACTTTATTATTAATTATGAAGGAATTGTTTTGTTTGTAAGTCGATTTTTGGCTTTTGTCAATAATACTAGCCGTTGGACACTCAATAGGAATGCTCATTCAAGGGCTATACGTATTATGAGCCATGTGATTGACTGAAATATGTAACCATTTTTTCATAAAAAAACTATAAAACTGATGAATTTCATTTTTATATCAGAAAAGAGTGACTTCTAAAGGGACCAATTAAGGTATAGAAAAACTATTAGTATGTTTTAAACAAAGTCAAAGTTCAGCAAAGACATGACCATTATTTTCGATGGCACTGATCTCTATACTATTTTATTGTAACCATATGCAGCGGCGCCACTTTCTAATCACAGAGACCTTAATTTTCGTCTTCCCAGTTTGCTCGAAAAACTAAAATACAATAAATTGTATATTCTCTGTCTGATACGAAGCGATGCGACCAAAGTGTAAATAAACACTAAAATGCACATTTGACTCAAATCAGTCATAAGATCTCAACTAACGTAGTACACAGGTCAGGATATCGTCGAAGGGTGGCGTAATACTGGACGTGCACCAGTTTTAACTTTGATGCAGTTCAGAGGAATCCAAAAGTTATATTTTTATAGTTACAAAATGACATAATAATTCGCTCGCCTTCGACTTAACTAAAGTCAAAAGACCGAGTTGAAGGCAATCGACAACTTGTTCGATCCCCAACACGCCGGGCATTCTTACTACGACACCAAGTTCTATTATGGAATATTACCGCAATGCTACTAACATGCACACGCAAAGCCACAGTAGCCAGAGAGTCGAACAAAAACTTTCCATCATGAAACCACGACCACTCCGTCATGAGTGCACGTCTGAAGGGAGAAGTGAGGCTACCGATACATATATGAATAGATAATTTTAGAACGCGTTCGATAGAGATCCGTACAGTGCAGGAGGGTACCATGGGTAGTCGACAGATCAGCCGTGTTTGAGGGTCTGGTTGAGGAAGACCGAGCGCACCTCCATGGGGCACAAGGTGACCGCCGCGCCCGTCGGCCCCCGCACACGGTTGAACGACAACGTACTGTCGAACACGCGGTCCGCTGTCACGTCCACTATGTCCGACAGTTGAATCTGTAATAAACACGAGATTGGTGGTCTGAATGATTGCATGATAAAATAAAAATAAATGTTTACACACATGGGATACAATAATATACTATCACAAACGGCACTGATCCGAGAATAAATATTTAACTGTCACATAAATGGGTGCTCGGGTCGTGAAACAAACCCGAGACCCCTCACGTGGGAGGCAGGGTCACTCACTACCGACTAACGTACTGGGTCGTCGTACTCAAACTGTCTCATGCTTGCCACGACAAATATATCTCGAAATTTTATTTTATTTTCTCACTAAACAACAGTTGCCTCTTTTTAAATACAATATCTATTTGTATAGTTGAACCATTTTATGAAACATTCGTCTTGTCGCCGCAAGTGTGTTAGATCTGCAAGGGACCTATGCAATGAAGTATTACAATTATTATTGTATTTGTTAGCACTGCTAAATTCAAAATAAACGAAAATTATAGGACTTAAGTAAGTGACCAATAGATAATAAATATTTTGAACATTTCGAATTACGGCATCGCTACCAAAATTTGATCCGTGTCTAGACCCCCTGAATGAGAAAGTGATAAAAATGGAAGAGCTTATAATAACAATAATAAACTTATTCACTGTTAATCGAATATTTGTATAACTTAATAAATGTTGATAATAATAACAATCAGGGCGTCTGTCTGGTTAAGTCTGTGTCGACGTCAGAACACGGAGTCCTAAAGCGATGTGGCGTTCTTTAGACTCAGGCCACCTTTATCACTGTCAGTAGGTACATATATTTTCCATACTATCCAGGTGTGTATTTAAACTTTGAATAGGTGTTCGTATTACTAAGATACGAGACAGCAACATTGTTTTTAGGGTCTAGACACTGTCACATAATATATACTTATCACTATTATTACTATGTTTACCAATCATTTGACAAGCATCATACTATTTATGACAACGTCATGTTAATCCAGTTTCAACCTTATGATCGGTCACATGGTCCAAGGGAAATTGTTTACAAAGGTATACTGAAGTATAAATTTAATTACCTGTCCGTCTCCCACGGTGTACCACTTGCTAACGGCGCGGTTGCCGTAGCACGTGTCGAGGTGCACTCGCTGGAACGTCATGCCCATGCCGTGCATAATGTTGCCATCCTTATTCTGAAATTTAAATGCCAGTCATGTATTTCAATATTTACGTGAATTTTACAAAATACTAGCAGATTCGGCACACGCAGTGCTGCCGGAACGTTGGATGATTGTAACGGCATGTACTACCGGGTCCAATTGTAAATAAAAACCATCCAGGGACGCACTTAAACACACAAAAATCAGAATCGGTTTACCCGTTATGGGGTACAGTGACATATAAACGTATAGAAGAATATCATATATAAACCTGAATAGCGATTCACGGGTAGTTGGAAGATGTTTATTGAGCCCTGAAACTGATCGTTTAAAGGAAAGTGAAAAATTGATTACATCATACGACAAAAGTTAAAATTGCATTTTTCTCTTTTACAACCGAGCACTTACAGATACTATCGATTGTAACGGTATTTTTCTGAATTAGATAATATTTCCCGTACTTAGAACGTTGATGGGATGTTACTACTTGCTGATTTCTTAGCAATGGTTATTTCAATGACTAGCGGTTTGCTTAAATATGGGAACCACTGACATTAAAAATAAAACCTGGATATGAGCCTTTCCCGTTGTCGTCAATTGGTCTTGTCATATCAGAGTACAGCGGTCGGTCCTCGATCGTGCATACAACCCGAAAGCTATAACGCTTTTCATCATTAGAGGAGACACGAACCAGTGAGACAGTATTAGACTGTTTTTCTCCATGATTCCATTTCTATTTTGTGAGATACATGAAGAGGATGTATTCTCAGACGGGGGTTAACGTATTTAATTACTCGTTCACATATGGAAGTTGTTCCACTGTCAGAGACCTTTTATCGAATAGTCACTGTATTGTTAGTTAAACTACATAGTAAAACATAATTTTGTACAGATAATTAATTATGTTGGTTAACATTCTCTCATCTCTTATGTTACCATAACATCAACATCGGCAAGGCTGTCGAATTTATCTGCTTCATCGAACGGTTCTAATGTAGATGATTATGCTTCATCAGTCTCTCATTAGCAATTTTGGGCTTATGTAACGATTTCGTAACCCAGTCGGTAGTACCTGCCCACCGAGAGGTCCCGGGTGCGATTCAGATCGGTATAGACATTTAACTGATAGATTGTAAATATTGTGTTTACTCTCAGATCATGGGTGTTTGTCTTATTTGTGTACGTCCATTCCACCCACGCAACACAGATTTATTATTTAATGTATCCTTCATCACATCTGCTGAGTTAAATCAATCACCGTATTTACGGTTCAAGTAACAAATTGTCACGACACCAACCTCGGCGGAGACGTGCGAGTGGTAGGCAGCCAGCACGAGGTCGGCGGCGCTGTACAAGGAGCGTGAATATGAGGGGCGAGGTGAGTTCTCGTTGGTCGTGTAGTGCAGTGCCACCAGCGGCTGGAGTAATGTCTGGGCTGACACGTGCGCGCCCAGCGACAGCTGACCGCTGCCTGACTTGCTGCCCGCCTGACAATGTCATTTGAAACAATTTTACACTTTTAGAAACAGAAGGATAACACAACAGAAACAAACTGATTTTGAAAATCAAATAGTTAATACGTACGCTATAAATCTTAATTATACAATGAAAATTTTGCCCAGTACGTACCGGACAGTGATTGTTGGCGTTCTCAACGATGAGGCGGAATGTGTGCCGCGTGCGCACGTTGTCGAGCACCCCCTGGTTCAAACCGCGGTTGTCGTCCCTGCTCAGCCGCCGGTCTTGCATCACCTACAAATCGACGCGATGTGTAACAGACACTCTTAGTTAAAAAAAATGACATTGCCATGGTAACACATTTTTTCTCTTATAAACAAAAATGACCTTTGAAGTTAGTAAACATTATTCACTGCTTTTCAAGTTTGTATGGCATCTTGTCTAGATGGGCGACGTGACCGTTCCTAATGCAACAGCTTATCTACTGTGCTCATAAATTTCTATATTGGACGTTAGTGGTCTTATAACGGTGGCAGAGAGCGCATTTGTGTAGGACTTCAGAATAAAATGATGTATACGTCAGTTTGATGAAAGGTGACCATGATCATCATATATCGAACACGAGAAGATAAGCTATCATAAGTTTAATATACAACAAGTAAAAAAACAATGTTACTCTTTAATTTTTTTTTTCGAATTATGTCTTTTGTATAACTTCGAAACAAATTACCTATCTACCTACCTAGCAATGGTCGCCTACTTCAAAACCAAACAAAGTTTTCTAACGTTAGATCTAACAATTCAAAGCAACATAAAAAAAAGAAAGAAAGAAAACGAGTGGCATGGGCGTAAATGTCTGCCTCAGCCGGGAATCGAACACGGGATCCCTTGCGCTGCAGGTAGGGTCACTACCAACTTGGATACAGGGACAAGAACACATTATTATAATACATCAATACCAAACCTCAATCTGTCCGGGCGCCAACGCCGCCATACCGAGCGGAGTGGACGTGAGTACGGTGAAGCGAGTGACGCCGTCCTCGATGTACGCGGCCGCCGGCAGCGGGTAGAAGTTGGCTTGCAGCGGCAACTTGTCCATGTAGCGGCGTTTTATCATCTGGAGCACGAATAATAATGATCTATATTTCGTCGTTAATATTGTGGAACTGACAAATGTTAACTTTACAGCCGGTTATAGACAAAAGGATTTATGGATTTATCTATGATATTAAATCATTTTTGAGACACAAAAGTATATAATGTGTTTTTCAAGTGTGATTTCTAATATTTTTTTACAATTTCTCTTTCAATTTCCGATGTCGTTTTTTGAGTTCAGCGGCGTTTGGTTATAACCTATGGGTTATTATTTATCTTCATCATCTATCACACTTCGGACGAACCTGCATGCCATTGAGATCTGTGTAGAACACGTCGCCGTTGTTGATGTTGGTGGAGAAGCGCATGGCCAATTCCAGATCGTCCACTTGAGGGTCGATCAGAAACGTGTTGGTGATCTCGATCTCGCTCTGAGGCAATGACGGGTTGTTATATACGGTCACCTAGCAACGGAAATAAAATCTTCGTAAGTCAAATTGGCACTACAATTAATTAAGTAACAATAAATTTGTAACGTGCTAATTGGTTACACTTAGCTCGTTACGAAATTCAATTCGTAATTTAGAAATTTCTTAATCTATAAAGGATTATTCCTCATTTAAAAAGTATTATTTGTTATTTCGGTTATTTTATAAATATTTAATGTCTTCTGTGGATATCTCACTTCAATTTGACATATTCTGTGAAATTATATCACAGAATACTTATCTCGCCTATTAATATATTTCTATACATTACAGATGCATAATTGCTGAAGTTATAATAAATAATAAAACAAATTAAGTAATTTTCTAATTTTCTTCTCGAACGTGGTGTATTTGAATAAAATGTTTAATGTAACTTAATAATTTACTTTATTTAATTCGGTATAGTAAAGATACAATTTATTTTGGTAAAAATGTAAAGCCCTCTATGAAAATCTGTGATGACGTTTCTTGTTTGTGTATATCTGTGCGGTCCATCGCTTAAGGATTGACTTGACTACTGTCTTTTACTTTTCGATTAGACTTCAAGATGGCAGGACATTAAAATTTTGTTCTCCTTGATTTTTATATCGTGAGCCATCTGGCCCGATTAATTCATTAAAAGTAATTATTTTTTTATTTCAAATGTTTGCGGACTCAGTAATGTCGCAGCATATACATATTTCCTGGTAAGTCACAAATATTTTCTAGCCACACTTAATCTTCAATAACACGTCAGTTTAGTTTTTTCAAAAAACATGTGGATTATTCCAGATTTTGCTCGGGAGGCGGTTATGCTATAACGCTGCCGCATTTATTTAATTAGGAAGGCGCGTTTATCGCAGTAAGCTTCATAACTGATAAACCTATCTTTGAAATTTTTTGAAATGATGACAGAACGATAATGGAAGTTATTTGTTTCGGCTTTTCCTTTCTTCTTTTTTTTTTAACTCATTTCTTTATTTGCTCGCATGCCGACATTCTACGGCTTATTTTGGTTATTTTCGGCCTTTTAACTATATATTGGATTGCGTGAAGGCTTGAAGCTCCTAAGCATCATGAACACACTTTAAATTTGCTCAAATCATAATTTTGAAGACATGGCTTGCGGTTGATACCGAAGCGCAAACGCCGACAAGAACGCCCTGGACGTTTTCATAGATGGTCGTTATCTGCATAGGAGATTAAACTGTAAGTCATTGCACTCTAATTATAAGACCAGGCTAAACGAGATACATCCTTCTATTTGTTAAATTATATAGTACTTTATTGCTATCTGGTGGCAACTTATACGAAAAAGAAGCTGGTGTTGAAGTATATTGAATAAACCAATTGTTCACCGGTGACTCATTTTATTTGACACTCAATGCTCAACACATAGCGCCTGCCCTACGATTAAAGGTTCCAATGTCTGCTGGCTACATCCGAGGAACCCAGGTAATCACTGTGACTATGGCGCCCGAATCTATTTCTTATTTTCTTGTGGTTTTTTTTAATTAATTGTTTTTTTTTTATCGTTTAAATTTTGGACACAGGGCCTATATAAGCGGGAGACTCGGGTATTTATTATATGTCAATCTCTTACTTTCACACACATAGATAGCATTATTATTAATTAGACAGAATATTTGCACTTCTTTCCAATTTTTTTTTTAATTTTTTTTATGTTACAAATTTTAATTTTACTTTTGACAGAACCTTTCCAGTCATATGTTTTTTGTCTTCGGTGAGTAGATTTGGAAATATATTGGTTGAAAATATAAATTTCAAACCTCGAAAAGTCGAACTGATTGACTATAAATCGGTTCTCGAATTGGTTCAAAGCAATAAGTAATAAAATAAAAATTGTCATTTTTCACAGAGTGGAATTGTAAAATAACCGCAGCTATACTACTTACAGCGAGGACTACGTCAGCATTCTTGGGGCTGATGAGAGCAGAGTATAGGATCGCTTTGTATGGTCCTTCGGTGACCACGATCTCGGGGAAGGGGTCCGATTTGAACGTCTGCGCGGGTCCGTCCGGAATGAATAAGTACGCACCGCTGTTATTGTCCGGCCCCTTCTGCGTGTCATATCTGAAATAATAATAATAACAACCATGTTTCTTTCTTTTATTTAATCAATGGATCCATCAAGTGGTGGCCATGAGAATAGCGGGCATTCTTATTCTAATCTCATATTAAAGTATAAGAAGTACCGACTACTCTCGCTATCGGGAGACGAGGTATACCTACCAGATCAATGATTCATGTTAATGTACAGGCCCATTTATTTTTTGTACTTCTTTTCTTTAATTACATGACATTAATTTATTAACGAATTTGCACCTTAACATTAGAATAAGAGATGTAACTATTACCTATTAACCCACTTGTAATTTCTCATCCAACAAAATAAACACAAATAAAAAAAGAAATCATATTTGGGCTCACTGCACAAAATCCATATGCACGGGAGTGGTCCGTCCGTCGGGTGACACGATGGCCTTCACCAGACCGTTCATGGTGGCGAGCACGCGCGAGCTGTTCCCCGCCTGCAGCGTCACGTCCTCGGCGAGCCGCGCCGTCGGCTGCTCCACCGCGAACATCTTCGGCAGCTCCACCGTCCAGTAGTCCGCGTTGTATACGCGCACGCGGGCGTACGATGTGTATCTATAAACGACAGGTGTATATTAACTTTATTTTGCCTGGTGTCTGTTAATAAACCCGGTGACTTCGTTATACAATAATTAATTTGACTGAGTTTACACGGTTGACTCACTTGTTAATGCTCATGCTGTCCCTCAGCGAGACAGTGTAGACGGTGAGCGCGAGCGGTTCGACCACCACGGGGAAGGACAGTTGGAACTTGTTGGCGGCGAAGCCGAGCCTCTTGTCGCCGGACACCACCGGTGAAATCTGTGCCATCATCGGGTTGCCGTCGGGGTCGAACACCTGACGATTGTTATGATATTAAAATATAATATTCGAATGATTGAAATTTATACACGTAATAAAATTCTAACTGGTCGTTTTCTGTACATGAAGGATGAGAAAATTTACTATTAGGGGGCCTTTATTAACGCAATAGAAGCTAAAACAATAGTTGTTAGAATTTTTGTCTGTTTCTCTGTGGATTTGTGCGCACTAATCTCAGAAACGACTTATCCGATTTCTTTACGGTGTTCACTGATGTATTCCAGTAAACGTCACTTAATATTTAAAGTTCGTTTCATTTCAATCTGTACATAAATAAACAAGTTATGGATTAATATATGTATTTCTAATTCACAGAACGAGAAAAACCCAGCCCTTAACAATGCAGAAGCTATTTCTAAGCGTAAGACAGTTTTTCTGAAGAGAATCGAGGGCGGTTTACTAATTTAAAATAAGTACAGTAGCGACAGACACCATCATAGTAATGAAATTATTATATTGAGATCGTTTCTTAGTGCGTGTGCAAAATTTTTAATAATTTTGATCTGACGAACAAAGGCTTTATACTTGTCGACTACATTACAACGAGAACTCAAGATTTTGTATTCCAGGTCAATATTCTGTGCCAACTCATGGCTGGTGGTCACGGTGAGACTCACATTTCCTCATTTGACAATTAAAACGTACATACATCACGCACGGTAACTATCGAATTATTCGTTATTGTAACTAGATGGCTTTAGACAACTTTTAACATCATGCAATCGTCACCATCACACACTTTCACTCACCTCAACGTGTGGCGTGGAGACGAGGACAGTGGCGACCTCGTATCTCCTAAACACGAGCGCATTGTAGAACACCAGCCGCCGCGACGGAGACATCACGTCGAGCGCTATGGTGATCCGCGTGGGGATCTCGTCCTGCTTCCGCCAGATGTCGTCCACGTCGAAGTATATATCCTCCTGCGTCTGGTCCTGGATCGGTGGCTGCTTCAGCAGGTAGTAGGCCGCTTGTTGTATCACCGATTGACAGTACTTGATCGCTGTCAACATCCTGTAATGCAAATTGATTGGACAATCCACCCAAACACATCTGGCAATGGTACAGTTTAAAAATAAACCAAAGAGAGCACATAAGAACACATAAATAAATCCAATTTTATTATTAAGCGTACACTGTTTTAACAGCATGAGTATTGTTACACAAATAATTATTTATTATCTGTTGTTAATTGTTTGTCTAAAATAAAATGACAGATAATAGAAAACGGCCAAGGTGCAAGCACAGCTCGCGCAGCGCTGATTTTGGACTGCGAACTGAATAGATGTCGTTAGAAAATGAAGTGTACCATTAAATAGTAAAACCAAACTAGTTAGTAAAAAATTAGGACGTACATACGTACATATCTATAACTATGATTCATTTTACTTTTTTTGTTTTATTTTAATAACCATTTTTGCACTCCGAGGAGGGTTCTCTTTGAATTCAAACGCTCAAACAACCAATATTACAAAACAATGTACGTGCAAGGCGAAGCAACTCCCGTGTATTGATCACACTGTCTCATGATGTTCTATTGTCGTCGAGCGACTCACCTCTTAGCGTAGTCGTCGCGCACCTCGTCGCGTTCCGTGCCCGTGATCCCGTCGTGGTGCTGGAAGAGCGCGAGCGCGCGGCGCGCCTGCTCGACGCGGTCGCGCAGCTGCAGCGACACTATGTACGTCACCGAGCGCGACGAGCACGCCTGCGACGTTATGATCTCCGCGGCCCTGGATATTCAACATAATAATCGTCGTTCGTCGGTTCATGTCTGGTTGCGTTATAATACCAGAATTCGATTTATATTAAGTATGAAATTTATGGCAACATTTTTTCCTCTATCGTATGTATTGTGCGTTGAAAATATTTATTTTCTATATCGGCTAAATTGGTACTAGCCAACTATTCCCAATTAAAAACCCTATTTGGTCCCTCGAGCCGGATAGAATCTAGTTTATGCAGTTCCCTCGATATTTTTATGTTTATTATTCATTTATCAATGAAGACAAGTTTTAAAATAATTTTGTTTTATTATCGAAAGCAGCAGTGACAATAACTATAAGCAACAGTAAAATATTGTTTGTCGAAAAACTCAATATTGACAGATATAAATATCTTTCTTTATATAAATGGTTGTTATTGTGCAAGGCTGTATCATAGTTTACAAACGGCAAAACTATTTGAACGAATGGATTACGTGAATTTCTAATTTAACGTACCTAACATAAGCCAGAAGGACTCTGTCCATATTCTTATAGAAGGGCCTGGAGGTGTAGTACCCGCTCCAGTAGTGCTGGATCCGGTCCGCGTACGTGAAGAAGTCGCCAGACAACACCGGGAAGTTGGCCAGCTTCACCTCATCGTGCACAGCATTGAAATAGTCGTGCAGTGTGCCGAATTGAACCTGCGGACACATGAGCTAGTTAAATGGAGTACTGCTCGCCGACTCACCAGGTCAGTTTTTCTGTGTGATAATAAATAATAAATAAATAATCTTTCACAAACTCCCACCCCCAACATTAGGATTCTTTGTGTTGCGGTTGCCGTGGACATACACAAATAACGAAGACATCACAAACGCCCATGACATACATATATCTGTCACATTAATGTCTGCTCCGGTCGGAAATGGCACCCAAGCAAGTTCTAGCTGGGCAAGCGAGGTCACAGGGGTCATCAAAATCTCGCAAGAACTATTAATTTTACTAATATCAAAATTATTGAAGATAGCTACGAAATCATAAGTCAACCGATCGCAGACCGCGGCCGCAGCCGGTGCACTGCGCCCTCTTATCTATGTTAAACAAACAGGATTTACTCTTTGAATTAAATATTGAATCTCATGATTATACATTATCATTATTCACATACAAAAATCTGAAAGCACAGCAATGAAACGGGCGGCAATAACAATGGTAAAAATATTTATTTAAAATCACCATCATTATCATTGATCGTCAAAACGCATATTGTCCCACTGCTGGAGTCTCGTCTCGCAATGAGAGGGTTTCACATAGCTTGGAAACATTACAGAGAACATTATCTCATTATATCGGGTTTGCAGAGTTGCTTATGATGTTTTTTTTGTCACCAAAGCAAATAATGATGAATTTGTAATACGCATATACATATATTTTAAATAATTAGAGTGCGTGCAGGATTCAAACTCGCGTCGCTCGCGCGGAAGTATGACGTTCAATACACTAGGCTGTTATGATGATGGACATTGCTATTATTAAAACAATATTAGGTAAATATACGGGTAACAAAATATATGTTTAACCTGTGCACATTATATTTTTACATTCACACACACACACACAATAAGACCTCACCTCGGCATTCCAATTGTCATTAGCGTTGATGTAATCTATGAGCGCTTCGTAGTTCTGATACTGGTTGTCCCACTCGTTGGCGCGGTCGTACCGGAAGTCGTCGCCCAGCGGGAACAGCACCACGTTGCTGCGATAGAGCTGCGCCTTCTTCCGCCACTGGTCCAGGATCAGACTAGCTCTAACAGTATGGAACGCTACCCATTAGCTTACGATTGAAAAGGCTTCGAATACTGGCCGGAGCTCCGTCGTTTAGTAACAATCCGTTACTTAGTTAAAAACATGATAACTTAATCCGAGTCAAGAAGGCATTTAAGCTTGCTCCAGTTCGAATATACTGATAAAATGACATTGGTATATTAAGTTCTTTAAAGACCTACATCTTTACGCTTCCAAGAATTATATTGTGAAGTTTACAATAACAAACAGACAAAAGCTTGTAATGACAAAACATCCACAGACCTCTCTTCTACATTCTTCTGTATAATTTTCCTAGGCGCTATTCCCCAAGGGCATGTCACTCCGTTCCCTGGCAGCCGTTTGAAGTCGAATTGACAGCAAATCTGTATAGCACAAAAGAAATATTCTAAAAACGATTCATATACAGTTTTTAGCAATATTTAAATGACATTCCTGCAGACTATTATAATAATATTTGAAGTTTATCAAAGTAATAATGATTACTTAGATCAAGATGGCAAATTTCATCTGAAGTCTTGTTCCTTTTCTATCCACACTGAAGCATCATATTTAAATATAATAAAAAGTGTCTCGATGTACTTATAAAATAAATAAGCATAAACTTACTTTGGGATCAGGTCCACAGGTATGAGCTACATCATAGGAATAGAACGGCATCAGATGTGTAAACATATCTGTTTTTCCTACTCCATCTGAAACATTTTTTATTATGAAAAATATTCTCAAAATGTGTAATTTTCTTAAATAAATAAATCTTTAATACTTTTTATAAACAAGCACGTAACATAAGTGGGCACTGTCATCAGAGGACAGGAGTAAGTCAAGTGACCTTACAACTCTATGCAAATATTGTCAAAACTAAGCTCGGTGATAGCCACATAGCTCACTTTTGGAGCTCACCAAAAGATATACTAGTAGATTACTGCGTCCAATTGTAAACTAGCAGGGGAGGTAGAATTAGACTCATGAGATTCTATTATTTCAACTCACCCCATAACTGCCTCCACCTAAACTCCAGCTGCCTATTCTGTGCCAGTTCCTTCTTAATCCTGTAATGAACCCTCTGGATAACTGAGTTCTCGCAGCCGGCCAGCTTCAACAGATAAGGCTGAGAGCTGGAATACCCGAATGGATCGATGGACCAGGTGTTTCTGGGTATGTAAGCCAGGTTGTCCAGCAACCATTGATGGCCCGTCGTGAGTTGCTGAGCAATCGAGATCCAGTGTGAGTTGGCCTCGTCGTTCATAACCCATCCGCCGGTCACTATTTCGATTTGACCGGATTTCAGCAAGCTGAAAAGAGATGTACATATGTTATTATGCATCTTTTTAATTAGTATCTCTAAGCAATTCCAGGCTTTCTATTCCTACCAACAAAAAAGTTGAAACATGGAGATACGTCATTAATATTTTCAAGAGACTTCTATCCATAACTTGCGAGTAATCATGCTGTTAAATTCCAATTTTATTTATTTATATCACAAATCGCCTACGAAAATTGTAGAGTTTTTTTATAGTATCAGTATACGTTTTTACAATAATAGTCGTAATGTCAATACATGATTTATGTGATAAGGTTTAAAACATAATTATGCTGAAGATTTTCATTCACCGTTTTTCTATTTCATGATAAAGCATCTTTTCAAAACGGTAATAGAAACAAATAATTACCACAATATACATTTTGACACAATACCTAAATGTTTTTTAATATTTATTTTTTCGTAACACATAATATACCTCTGCTGGAAATCTTCACGTTATAAGTGTGAAAAAAAATGATAGGTACAATTCGCATTTCATGATTGTATTAAATCATCAATCAATAAATCAATAAGCATATCCACCTGTGAAAACGTACAAGTGTAGTAGTAGGCATTAATGAGAATTTTTTACCAATAAATCAAATTTCCCATAAGGCATAACGTAATTTCAAAAACATATATAAAACGCCTGATAAAAACGAGTTACTTATCAATTATATTGAGTAAGGTTACTATTTGTGAACTTAAGGATCATGTGTTCCGAAGCGATTCGATACTATAGTAGTACTTCTTCTGATACTACTAATGCTACTACTAGTGATATTTAATAGAGTGCTATTACTGAAGATATTTACAAAGCAGTTCTTCCACACTATAATGCAGACTTAAAACACTATGCTAAAATTATAATGTATGGTCCTTCTGCATGACAAAAAAACCCACATTATCTTGTGTACTGGTCTACACGGCTTTCTTCTTGTAAATGGAGAGTATCAACTCAACTCCAGTATCGATATTTGTAAATGGCCGCCTGAATACCTGCGACATGAGAGAGATGAAGACACGCGAACCACAACTGTTGGGTGAACGTACCACACAGAACTGTACCCGCAGTTACTTAACTTGTATATGCACTATAATAAAAACATTCAGTTACTTTTGGAAAGTAGTTTTTTCTTTTTCAGTAGCGTCAGAGTTCCACCACAGCGACAGGTAACTGATTTCCGCCCAAATAAACTTCCTTCCTCTGGCCTCGGGAAGTTTCTCCACCATGTTGGTAAATATCGCCTTCGTTTGTGTCTTGTAGTAGTTCTCGAATGTCTTAATCCATCCTGGAAGTAAGTTTTAAGTCAATATTGACATAAGAAAACATGAATGACATTTGTTTGAGTTGATGTTATTGTTTAAACATTGAACTGCTGATAGTAAACTACGATATTGAAAGGTATCCGAAACAGCGGCGTATTATAGATGACATGTTCGAAAATAACCATAACTTATTTCAATTATTACGTTAATATCGCACCTTTAGAATGAAAGTGACTTAACTCAAAATTCCTGAAATTCCAGATTTTACTATAAATTTACTTAAAAAAGCCTACTCTAAAACCCCATGGTGAAAAAGAGCCCAAATCATGAGTGAGAAAGGGAAAAGGGAAAACCTCATACATCAGTCTCATTGAATTTACTCAAGACCATACATTTTTGAAAACTTTCTTCGTCATTTCCCATAAATTGCAATTTTTTAGTTAAGTCCCTTTCATTATAAGGGTGTGATATGGTAAAAAAGTCCCACAAGGTAATTCTTACTACAATCACTTCAATAAACAATACTGTTATCGATAACCTATCTATCCCTTACAGTCAGTTAACAGTCCAGTTTCTTTTCTGCTAGTCTTATTTATCCTTACTTATCTTTTGTAAAGGATAGATGAATTCCATGAGCACAAATGTGCATATGTAATTGTTTATTGAAATGAAAAAATGCAGTTATGCATATGATCTTTTACGCAAAAATACTGTATAGATAGATTATTAATATCAACCTTAAATCAAATGTATTATCCAAAGTAATTTGTATACCTGGATCATTATGAGAATGCGGTACAATGAACACTTTAAGCTTGTTTTTCTGACTCCATTGGTTTTCTTTGTACTCTATATTCCAGCCTTGCTTCCACACTCCTCCATCTTTGTCATCAAACTCTATCCTCTCATACATGGAGAGCATCTGTATATAAGTAATGGCGGTCACAAGTTTTAGCATGTTTAAGATGCTAGATTTATTTAATTTTATAGAACACTCATATCATATTTTGTATGTTCTACATTAATTGGGCTTTTAGAATTAAAAGATGTATATGATTGAACTAGTGGAAAAAATCTCATTAGTTCAAGATATGGTACCAACAGCTTAACATGCACTGTAAGAATGGAAAAATTTCTTCTCACTTAATGTTGTTAGGTGATCCAATCTGCATGGGATCTTGCAATGGTCTTATTTTATTTTTAGTTTAAGGGCAGACAGGTCACCAGATGGGATTTGGTCACACAGATAACATAGAGACAGATAGGTAGGTACAGAGAAGTCACCATTGCAAAGCAGGTCCTGAGTTGAAGACACATCTTGGTCTACTTTTGACCAGGATGATGAATAAACCAGTTATAAATTCTTCTATAATTTATATATGGTAACAAAAAAAAGTTTATCTAATCTAATGTAGGAAATTTTTAATTTTTTGTATCCTAATTCAAAAAAATCTTATTTCTTAAAAATATTACTATAAAATATTTTTATGCCCATATGATGCATTTTGATATTTGTCTGTGCGTGAAATGGTATGACACACTACTAAGTAAGGAAAAATATTTCCGATTAATAATGTTTAACTTACATTAATATCGATCTGTGACTTTATTTGTTCAATAGGACATGTAGATGTGTTAAATTGTATATGCATCCTAGGTGGCTCATCACCAACCACTTTGTAGTTCCTTTGTTTAGACTCGTTGACAATTTTCTTTGGTCTTTTCTGTGGAGGATGATACTCCTGGTTCTGCTCTGCTATCTGCTCCATGGCATCCTTTATTTCACTAACCACTGCATGATGTTGGTTGAGCTCATTCTCTATGTTACGTAATTTTGATTCGAATGATAACCATTTATTCTGCATTAAAACAATTATTCCACAATATTAACAAAAATATGGAAATATACTTGTAATGGAAAAAATGTAAGATTTATATCAAAAAATTCAAATAACCTGTACACTAATTCTAAAACATTTACATTGTGGGTGGAAACTCAACATTTTGTTACTTATATATTGTGGTAAATAAATTAAATAAATCTATATTTTCTACGCTGCTTACATCTACCACCAATTGAAAACTAATATTCAACTATTGTATTGTAATTAAGACTGCATATGTTGGAGGAGTGCTTACCAGTTGAATATTTTGTTCTCAATGGTTATTGGATTGGTTTATTGACTTTTAATATTTTGCCAGTTAGCTATTAGGTTTTAAAGAATAGTTTATCATTTTTATATTTGAATACATAAAAACAATGTTGCAATTGCTTACAATAATTTGCCTAATTTGACAACAGCTCCAATTTTAGAGTAAGTAACCTTTAAATAATATCCTTAAGAGCAGTGGTAACATTTTTCTTAATGTTATTGTAACATTATATTTTAACCACAACACTGTTTTTTCCTTACCTAATGTCATTACTAGCCATCATTATGAATAATGGCTTATTACTATGGGCACTAAAATTCTCAACCTTAATACAAGAAACAATGTGAATTTGTTTCGTTCACTGATTCCCATTTTCATTGATTACTTCTTCAAGGAACAAATTCTACATAAATAGACTTATGAATAGTCCCTTAACATTATTGAAATTTTAAACATTGTATTTGAATGAAATGGTAAGTAACTTACGTCAATTTCTGCAGGCTTGATACTTGGCAATTTGAAACTCAAGTCCGTCATTGCATATATAATTAATATGAACACAATCACACAAGTCGCCCAGAAGAATGTTGACAATCTTCTTATCCTCATATTGATATACTATCACCTAAATCTAGAATAAGTAAAAGAAATAAATATATGAATAAAACACTTCATACTACACCATCAGTTCAAGAAATCCCTACCATGAGTGGTCACAAAAGAAGACGTGGGAGAAAACTCCGAAGGGTTTTTTCCCTAATCACTGTTACAGACAGCACTTTCTAGATATGTCTATAGAACGTCCAAGCAATTTTGTATTTGATTACTTCAAATACTTCAAATTTTTGTTTAACCTTTATTGTAAATTCAAAAAATGAATGTTACAATGGGTGGACTTAATGCCTTGAGGTATTTTCTACCAGTCAACCCTGGTGATGATGAAAAATTGCAGTAGGTGTAACAAACAACTCTACTTGATATATAATATACACATTACACATACATACATAATTTCTGAACATATTTATGTAGACAAATCATATTTACAATATATAAATAAATAAATACATATTGCCATACATATGAATTGATAGAATTTCTTTCATACTTCAGTCGCCGTTTTCTTTAGGAGGTACTCACTTACTTGCAATTTGAAGGACTGGATGTTTGGTGCTTTCCTAATGGTTATGGGTAAGTTGCTCCAGAGCAGTAAAGCCTGAACTGTGAAAGAGTATTTATAAAAACCAGTCTTGTGTGGTGGAATATAAGCCTGAAGATTAAATGAGGAGCACGGTACTCTGTCATGCGTATCACAGACGTACTGGAAGAACACCTTCAAATATGGAGAAGATACTGTATTATTCAAAATAGAATAAAATATGGAGGGAATTCTGGAGCTACACCTTTGACGAATAGTTAGCCAGGCGCTCCAACTTGTTAAGAAGTTCTTCAGAAAGGTATGGATAACATCCATCATCATATTCGATAATGGTTATTACAAGAGTTTCAATAAGCATGAGCCTGGTCTTTGTGGGTAAGAAATTCTTAAACCTATAAAATGACTGCAAGGTTGCATTAATTTTTTTACGAATTTCGTTGATTTGCGCTCTCGAATTTAGTGTGTCATCTATGTGGAGACCAAGGTTCTTAACACTAAGGCTTAGCCGAATAATGGTACCATCGTAGCAGATAGACTACCTTGCTTAACATGCGTGAGCTGCTGATGAGAATCGCTTGGCATTCGGAAGGATTAACAGCAACCCCGTAAAGATAGGACCATTCTTGTAGTGCGTCTTATGGAAGGCTTGATGAAGATATTTTATATCTGATTCCAAATATAATTGAAGGTCATCTGCATATAGATGGTAGGAACAATCAATTGAGGAAGTAATAGAATTTATAAACAATGAAAATAAAATGGAAGAGGCAACACCGCCTTGCGATACGCCAGTTTTAATCAGCTCACTCCGAATATACTTTACCGTCACTGACGACTTGCTAGCGTCCAAGAAAATAATTTGTAAACGACGTTTGGGCCGAGGTCGAGAATTTTAAATGCGACAAAACAGACATAAGGATATTGTGGTCAAATGTATTAAAAGCATTGGAAATGTCAACCAGCACGAAAATTGTTAGTTTTTTGCTTTTCACACCTCTTCAAATGTCATCTGTGACCTTTATCAAAGCCATAGTCGTGCTGTGACTGGAACGAAACCCCACAGTAGGTTATTATTAGTGATAAATGAGGAAATTTGTTTGTGTACACAGGCTTCCAGATTTTTAGATAGGAATGACAGACTAGAAATCGGACGAAAGTGACTAGGATATGTGGGATTCGGTATTTTGGGGAGAGGGTGTACAATTGCCTTTTTCCATAATTTAGGAAACTAGCCTTAATTAAGAGAAAAAATTATAATATAGGTTATAGCAGAAACGATGGAATCAATAATGGAAACAAGCATAATTCTACTAACCTTGTCGTAACCCACAACTTTGAGCAAATGGACAAAATAATCTTTATTGAAAGGCAGGAATGGATGGAGTTAGCATAGCTGCTATGGATGCAATCGTGGCATCATGGGTTGAGGGATTCAGGGAGGAAGAGGAAAAAAAGTGAGAGTTGATGTCCCTACAAATTTAAGTTTACCAATTTAAATTTAAGTTAAATTTATTTTTACAAGAGATTTTAGAAGCTTCCAAATATTCACTGGAGAAGAGTTTATAAAATTGTCTTGAATATGTCGGCATTTCGCATTTCATACTATCTGATTGCACCTGTTCCTGGCAGTTTTAAACAATTGCCATTGTTTAATTTGTAATAACCTATTTACATAAGAATACTTCTGATGTGAATTTTTAATATATGGAATGGCATTTCGTTAAATTCTAACGGTGTTGTATTTATTAAAAAAAAAATTACTTGTATCTCAATCCTTGGAAACAAAATTCTAACTTTTTAAAACACAATCCTAATAGTACCAATAAAACAAGATGTATAACGAATTAATAACGTCTTGATATATCCGACGACCATCACAAGCTGCAACATTCAATTGACAAATAGGCATTCGTATGATGTATGTATCCTAAAAATTATAATAGCGGAACATGTTACACTTACATAGTTTGTATAAAATATCGGCTTCGAATTATTTTACTGTAAAAGCTACAAATATTTCCTTCAGCGCCCCGTCTGCATAGTAACAGTGTTATAGCACACAATCAAGATAATTATGACTTAACTATGACTGTAATCTCAGAAATTATTTGCAGGCTACAAAATTAAACAAATTTAAAAATGTTTCACATAAAAATAATATTTTATTAACTACAAAAATGTCAAATCTAGACTAGTTCTTGATGACAACGTAATGACATATAAATATGACAATTTAACCACAGAGAATATAAGAACTCTCAGACTAATAAGCCATCTAAAATGTCCAGCCAAAGATGATTTATTCTTGGCTTTTAGTCATTATAATTTTCAACGATTATTTATTATTTTCCGTAAATTTATAAAGTTCCATAAATTTATAAATCTATGCACTTTTCTAGTTAAATATTTTCATAAATTCCTAAATAAATGGATATGATGTAGGCAATGTCGTTTAAATTTGAATTTTGTTTTGTAAAAAATTATATTTTATGGTTTTCGTTGAATGTAAGAAAGTATAGTAAGGATATTTCCTTACTTAATAATTTTTTAATTTTTTGATTACAGATATATTTCAAAATACGTCAAGAATATTTTAATCACTACGATAGCGTTTCAGCTTAGACTAAAATAATTGTATCACAAAACTTTAAAGAGTGTATCTGATCGTTTCAAATACAGTGTTATCGATTTCTCACTAACGTCAAATTCAAATTTAACTAAATGTCAAATTGTTTGTGTGTGAAGTGAAAGATGGCGTCAAAGGAATCTCTGGATGTAAGTATATTTTTTTTATTAAAAAAACTGTTGTTTTTTAGCTGTAACTTGTCTGTACACTAGGTTTATTGTACAACCAATCTATTGAGATGAATTAATTTAATAAATTGCGTATAAATTTATCATTTAATGTCTCAAAAATGCCACGCCCTGGAATACGATCGAAAATATTCATAGTTTTTTATTGAATTCACAGTTATTTTGAATGAAAATGTTTTATCTTAATCATTTGCTGGTTATTATTCGAAATAACAAATTCTTAAGGATGCCTTGAAATGAGAAATATTGACATAAAATCATTAGTTTTTACAAATACTACGAAATAATTAGTCGTGGTATAATAATAAAAACTGCCGCGTATTAGTTTTTAATTTAAAAATGTTTTCATTCCTAATTTAATTTATTCCAACTAAATTTACAATTAATGTGACTACCCTTTAGTTAGTAGTTGTTTATGTCTGTTCACTGACAAATTATTTATGTGTACGTACTAAAAGTTTGAGAACATGATATCTAGATCTGGGGTCAAAATATGATAATTTATGTAAACGTCATGAAAATTCTACTTGATATTTAATGTCTATTATTTATCATTATTAAAATAAAATTGGTTTTTGTATGAGACTAGATATGTAAAAAAACGGTGTATTTTATTCTTTCAAGTAATTTCGAAACTATATTTTTTATTAATTTGATCTGTAACCTAATCTTTCAAAGAATACAAGTTTAGAGTTTAGTTTTGATTATGTAACATGTTGAAGTTAGTCAATGGGAGGAGACAAACTAAAATTCTAAAGATTTTATCCTTATGGATGCAGATTAATAAACAATTCTAGCATAATATGATTATTATGTATTTTAAGGTACAAATAATCATTTTATTTTTTTGTTATGGATGTAGCACATATTTATCTAGTTCAGTTGAATTAAGTGGAATTTTTTAAATAAGAATATCATCAATATAATCATATTTGCCTTATAATTGCAAAGTGATCATAGTAATCTATTATAGTACAATTAATAAGCTAGTAAACTTTTCAGTAGTTTATCTGTATGTCATTCATAGAGACTTTCATACTCTTACTCTTTCATAGCAGTAATTACAAATGACAATATTATGAAGTTTGATTATTATCAACATTTCAGACACAATAGCTGAAATCATCTAATGTGCCTCACATAGACTTCAGACTGTTATTAAGTTACAAACTTACTACTATTCTATATGTTATGACATTTTAAAAGTCTTGACACCAATTCCACATATTATAATATATATATATAGATGTGCATATATTGTAGATGGCCCATGTTTACCTTACTTAAAAATACCTATTTGAGTTAAAATATTGGTTTTCATAGGTACAATGTGATGACATTTTGTTTATTATAACATTTATTTATCAGCCAGAATCAGTAGTTAAACCTCTTATGATATGGTTTGGAATGAATAAATTCCATACCTTCTTATTCTTGTGTTTTTCTTTTTCTATACTTTTTGATTTTCCATGTATGCTAATCTTCATTTGTTTCATTCTGTGAAAGTGTAAAAGTATTAAGGATTTCTTTCCTATTTCTTATTATCTGTTGTTGTATGACTAAAGGTCAGATTTTACAACTTATCCATTTCTTACTGCATTAATGATCTTTTTTTTTTTTGTAATAACTTACTCATCCTCACTTTGACAAGTGTTCCTTTGAGGAGTATATCAATTTCATAATGTTTAAAGTTTATTTATTGAAATGCAAAAATGTAGTTAAAGGTATTATAATATGATCTTTTAAATTGCAATAAGCCATTTAGATAGGTCATTGGAACCGACTACATGTTGTATGAAAGTAATCACTGTTAGCAAAAAGCCTGCATATCTACATTGTAGGCTTTACACTAGATATAAATATAGAGTTTAATAATACATACATTGTATAGAGTATAAAAATGAAAACCACCAATATAAATTTAATTTGTGGCTTATTGAGCCTCAAATTACGAGCTTGTGGTTTGTAATGTCAATCATAATATGCCACAAGATATGTACAGGATTAAATTGCCTGTGAAGAATTTTAAAAATTAATATACCTGCATTTAAAACCCATTTGCATCATATACATATTTGTGGATTTAAAGTTTTTTCTTATTATTAGACAGAAAAAATGCTGTTTAAAACAAGAAACATGGCGTGATAAAATTATGTATTTGAAGTGTTGTTTCTACATATTAATAAGACATTTTGGAATCATGCAGCTACTGTGTGCAAAATGTGAAAATCCTGAAGTTGCCAAATTGAGTGGCGATTTGGTACCATTTTTCAAGTGTGGACTGTGTATTTATCTACTGTTATATCGACTAGTAAACACACCTCTTTGTATACATGACCCTTACATTCACAAATAGCAACCTCAAACAAAACAGTTTTTACTCCTTTTTGTAATTCTTCATTTTTATCTTGTATAACCAAACCTTCCCTGTGGATAACTATACATATCTACTGGCATATTAGAAAATAATTGTTATAGTTTTTTAGATTATCGCTTTCCGACTGACAAACACACCTTTTTAATTAATAATATATAAATTGAACCCCTTTGCGTAATACTTATAGTGCAGCCTTGCGTTGGTGTTTAGCGCGGTTCAATAACGGCCAGTGCGCCAATTAAGCGCATCCGCATTTGTATCAGACAACACAGCATGCTCCAAGACAAACTTATCTCTGCCCAAGGTTACTATAGGAATACATTTCGAGGATAACCCATGATGCTTGTGCTTCATTGCGCCCGTCACTTTTATTTTTATTCGAGATTCCTTGGAACTATGTATTTTATTGCTACATTACTTATAGCTTATACTAATTTATCACGATCCGTCAAGGGACAAGCGACTAATAAAAACGATTCAACTTTTCTATTCATTTTGCTATGTAACGGTTCAACGTTATGTAACTACTAACTATGGTTTGGATCTGTAATAATCATCCCATAAAACCGGCAGTAATGCAACGGCAAGGATTGGTAGTTCCTTTTTTATGTAACGAGTAATGATACTTCTTTATCGTTGCTCCGATCCATTCGCCATCATTGATGATATTTGAATGGAGTTGTGACCTTACCGACCCATCCCAAAGCGTATAATTCAACACAGAATGAATGGACGGAACTATTTGAAATGCCAATGATTTTTTATAAACGTCAGCGTACTGGCTGCTACTTTTAGTTTATTTCATTCTTGGGCACTGAGCACAGATTTCACCCACAAACCACGACAGCTTCAGAGCGTACTGGGTTCATACATTACGATTGAAAGAGGTATGGATGGATGTCTGACCATTTCATGGCTCCAATTAGAGCTTCCCCCGAGTCTTAACCGTTGATGACCTTTTTTTTTTGGACGGGAAAAAGTAAAAGGTACCCGGTGCCGTGGGAGCGACGCCGGGTTATGTGGGATTTTTACAGTACTAAAACCCCTCCGCTGACCTTCTTCAGCGCTATGTAGAGGACTCCGGGAACTCCATAGGAACGCAACCGAAGTCCTCTGAGCGCGGTGCTCCTATCGGGCTCTAATCAGAAGTGGCAAATGTCCCGTCCCGCACCATCTGACCTTATCAACGGTACGCGGCCACACATACCGTCGTCCTTCCCGGAGTTGCTAGCCGGACGGTTCGAGGTTCCACTCTTACCGCCCGCAACCCGGGAAATCCCCTTTTAGTCGCCTCTTATGACAGGTAGAGGATAGCGTAGCTCGTATTCTGGTCTTGAGTTTCAGGAACTAACCGTTGATGACCTAGCAACAAATATTTGAGTATTTCAAGGGAATTTACTATATCTTTAACATTTAATCGATGCTTGCTGGGGACCAGTATTGTTATTCCACTGTCAATTGTAAAAATAACACTCGCAAAATGATGTATTCTGCTTTTGATTTGTTATTTGTCACATGCAACGTTTAAAAGAACTATATAGCCCGTTGTTACGTTACTAAAAAGTTTTGAGTTCTGGCAGGTTTATGTTACAATCAAAGTTTTACCTTTAAAATGTTTATCCACAGATTTAGAACTAAGATTGCGTGACCTGAGGTTAGAATTGAAAAAGTTTACATCGTTACTCGTGTAGCTACAACTTTACCCTCGTGCGTAGCTCAACGTCGGTGATAGAAAACGACATTAAAAATAATGCAAATTTTGAGTGAGACGGCTACAAGAATCATCGAAGGTACCGTTAATCGTGTGGCGGGTAGAACGAAGGTTAGAGCCATTTGCGGTCTGGCAATATATCTTGCTAGCAATCGTCTGACAGATAGTCTACGGCGAGCTAAGGTCCTGCACGCTGACGCAAGTGGTCGCACTTCCTGTAGGATGTCGGGAATGAGAGCGTGTCCTCGTATCACTGGACGCGCTCCTGTGGGTGGCAACTAGGGCACCGCTTCTTAACCTTATGAAACAAACCCCACTCAATTAGTCCAGAACTGTCAAGTCCTGTTAGATTTAAAAGCAGTCAATTATTGCCTCCTACAACTCATAATGTAATTAGATTTGAATCTAATACAACCAAAATAGTAACTGATAAAAAAGTAAAAATTCCGTGCGACAATTCGATATAAGGCTCAGACATAAGAAGTAAAACACAGTCTAGCTCCAATTTACAATAGATATTTTGCAAGATTTTATATTGACATTAATTTGATTATGATCTAAGCTCCGTTATAGAACGGAGTTATCGAATGTTAAGTCATAGCGACGGTGCTGCCATCACTCGAATCAGGTGCCGTGTTCCGTTTAGGAAACCGTATTCAAGACTATCTGCGATTTTGCAAAAATCGGCACGATATAATGTAGTTGAAAACCGGTTAACTATATAACAATTGAGCACAGTGTTGAAGATTGTGTAACTTCATAGTAATGAGTACATTATTTTGCAGTGCGAAGTAACCGCTTCCTTCGCTCGTCTTGAGGCACTTTAATTGCATCCAACTCGGCCACCTCGTTAGTTCGACAAAGTAAACCATTGTTAATTTAATATCCCCAGTTTGCTAACATACCCGGATAGTATCTCACAGAATAATCTTCTAAAATAATTATTTATCTGATTGCGTGCTGATTAATTTTGGGTGGTGAAGATGGATTTAGCAAATGGGCATGTAGTCTAATCTGATATTAAATAGCTACTGCATACCGTGGTCACCGAAAACCAATAACAGTGAGTTGTATTTAGAATTGGTCACTTTTTTTTAACTTTTGATTGGTTTCAATCTTCGCTTGTAAGTGTGTGTATATTTGCTCACTTAAATTCAAAACATTAATAGAGCTTTATGCATAATATTATCAACATAATCATAATTATTATATTACTAGCAGATCCGGCAAACGTTGTTTTGCCATATAAATTATTAATTATATATATCCCTAATTATAATAATTTTACTAAAAAACAATATCAATCCCTTAACGCGATAGAGTGTATAATATTTTTTGTAATCTCATCTTTAGCTAACACAAACAAACTGGATGGTTTGCCCCCTCGAGAGCATGCCATGTATAATTTTCCGTGTGTAAAACCTGGTGTGATATGAATTAATGATAAATTTATTTGAAAATACCACTGAAATAGTAATATGATAATTGTAAATGTCACTATTACGATTGATGCACAAACAATAATAATAATGGCCGAAAACTGTAGGTAGTGAAAATAGATCTCATCTCTACTCCGTGCTGTTTACTGGGTCAGAAGTGACACCGGTAGACGCCTGGCGGGGATAACTGATCAAGTGATAACTGGGTTGAAAATTAATGAATTATTAATATCGCTATTCTTCTTCTTCTTCTTTTCGAATCGATATAAGTTCAAATTTTGCCCGACCAGAACTTGGCCACTCTGATAGCACTTTCGGTGGCTCTCAGCTGGTCCTCATGTGTGCAGCTATCAGGACAAGCGGAACAGGACAAAAGGTGTTCCATTGTTTGCGGGGACGCACCACACACGCATGCATCGTTACCTCTCCCAGAAATCCCCACCTGCACAAGTTGTCTTTGCTGCGGCCAACACGTGTTCGCAGTCTATTTAAAGCTTTCCATGTTGGCCGCGGCAAATCGTGTCCAATCGGAAGAGTTTCCGAGGGAGGGACAAAGTAAGAAAGAGGATATCTTTCTCGCCACCCACACTTCATGAAACTCTTTCTGCTCGGTAGCTTTTGAATCACTCCGGAATACAGGTACATTGGGTGGCAAGCATCATTTTTAAGTTTGGCTCTTTCAAGGGAGCCAGCTATTTTTCGGCGGACGTCTGGGGGCGCAATTCCTGCCAAGGGATACAGCTTCTGAACCGGGGTCGGCTTAAGGCAGCCCGTAATAATGCGGCAGGTTTCGTTTAGAGCTGTATCCACTTGTTTTGCATGGGCGGAGCGGCTCCTTACAGGGCTTGCGTACTCTCCAGCAGAGAAGGACAGCGCTAAGCCAGTCGTCCGAAGCACTTGCGGAGTAGCTCCCCATTTAGAGCCGGTAAGTAATATCGCCATTAAAAAATAGGAGTTGTTAGTAGAAGGGTGAAAATTTAGGGTTGTATGTATTTTTTAATGCCACATCATAAAAAAATAAAAATAAAAAAATTGTCCAAAAAATAAAAATAAAAATTTGGGGTGGACCACCCTTATCACTTAGGGGTATAAAAATAGATAACAACCTATTCTCAGACCTATTGAATATATATATATATATATATAAAATTTCATCAAAATCGGTCAAGTCGTTTCGGAGGAGTATGGTAACTAAAATTGTGACATGAGAATTTTATATATTAGATTATTGGTTTCGGGTCCTCTCTCAGAATCAGAAAGTTTAACGTTATAAAACTGAGGTTTCAGATTTCTACAGTATCTTCACCCTTATCCCGTAAAGATTCATAATTAATCTTCAAAACGCACATGATTTCGAAAAATTTTAATGGTCTACAGGAATCTATAGTCCGCAAGCGGGAGATGACATTCTAGCCATTAGGCTAACAATATGTTTACCCACAAAAATTATAGTTGTGCTATCATCCCGATCGAATGGAATCATTCAAAGATTAGACAATTTGGCAGTTTTAATTTTTTTTTTTCCCATAGGGCCTTTTTACGAGCTCACTTGATTTAATGAGACTTTCTTCTTATTACAATATAATATTAACATTCATAAAACTTTAAGGGCTAAAAATGTTAAAACAAAAGGGGATTATTATGTAATTGTTGAATTAACATTCAAGAGCATGCACATTTAATGGGCATGAATTTGATGAAACTTCTGAAAATGTTTGGCGAGTTAAGAGGTATGAATATTTATATTGTCGACGTGGTCTCCCGTGTTGAACAGTGTCATTGAGAGTATAACGACCACCACTTTACAACAGAATCTCTTAGTGAGATAATATTGTGCGGCGAGGGGACCTTTACGGCATCAAGTCTGAAGGTACGCTTTTACTTCTAAATACTCGTATTGCTGAAACTTTCCCTTCATATATTAATATAATATAAAAATTTAGGTTATCATATCTGTTAAACGATATCATCTTTAAAATTTGTTAAGTTAATGATTATATTTACGATACACTCGTGTCTGCGGAGTTAGGGATTTTTTTACTACTTGTCAGGAGAAGAGAACCTTGAATATTCAGCATTTTAAATAGAAAAGACATTAATAATACTGCTGTTGCTTTTGTAATCGTAACTACTTTGACAAATATTAGTGGGAGTTTTTATAGAACTTTTACCGGTATCCCTAAAATTATAACTTTTGAAATTAATGCTACTGTTAAGGACACGTCAAAAGACTGTCTGCTACACATAATAAGTGGATAAAGCATTCAATTTCGAGTTCTAATCAATCTTTAGTTCTACCCAAATCCTTGACGTAACATACCGGGAAACCAAAAGATGGCTACCAATCTCCAATCACCAATCTACTTCTACCGTGGATGTTTCCTAACGTGTTTAGGTCGCAGTGTCGGAGAGCTAGTAATAATGCGGGTCCCTCGCTTCCTTTTCTGTTGGCTATGTTTCGGTGATGATTTAGGTATTACTGAATTCCATGTGCGACGGTGACCATCCTATGGCTAAACTGCTAGTTTGTAGACTACTTACATACAAATATTATTAACAATTATTCTTAGTTTCAGTTATTAAAAGTTCAGTTTGATCCCGTAGACAGAGTTTGATGACAAATTCAGGCAACAGTATCTTTTTTGTTGGAGAGGTTTTTTGTGGGAAAAAAAGACTCGTGCATGATTATATAACGCATCAATAAACAGTATTAGGTTGTTTATTACTTGGATAATTACTATCCTCCTTCAAAAATCAGTCCTGAAATTTTGTCAGTTACCATTTATTATCAGGTGTTTCGTCTGCTCATTTGTCGGCTATTAATATAAGTCAAATATAATATATACTCGTAAGACTGCTACAGATAAGATTTCTGTCGTTATTTAATAAGGGCTGAATTATCAAAGGCCCGCGAGTTTGATGTTACGTAAGACGTAGTGTGCGGTATTCTTCCTTAGATAAGCTCCCTGACGACAAGAAATATGTTTTGAGTTACAAAGCGTCGCAGCTTTAGAAAACTTAGTTGTATTGTACATACCCTCGTTATCGAGCGGAGGCCACCGGAGAGGAACACTGGCGCTTCATAAACGTGTAGAAGTTACGCAACTTTAAATAATTTCATTAGACATATTTATAATTGTTTTGGTACCGTAAGCTTGTACACCAAGTATCAATTCTAGGATTACCAAATTATGAAATGAAATGAAAAAAATGTTTATTCGTAGTCTAAAGCCGCAGCTGAACATAATAAAATATACAAAAAACAGAGAAAAGAAAACACAATAACGCTACACCCTAAGTATATGCTAAACTAAACCTAAATACAACATGAAATGTCCGTGCTGCAGCGTAACGAGCTACGAATGGGCCCAGCCTCAGCTTAAGCCGCGCGTGAGCACAGCACTGATATTTCAATCTCGGCCCTGCCTTCCGTGACGGAAGCCCGGTCAGTCGTTTTCGGTTAAATTATTTTTCTTAATAAAATTAAATTATTCCTAATTTACTGACTGTCAAGTATTCGGAATAAGTGGGTACATGAATAAAACGTTTGTTTAGTTAATGAGAGTAAAAAGTATGAAGAAAGAAATGAATTAAAAGGACATATTGGACGCGACACGTGTTTTACCTACAGACAGGCCACAGGGCTAATGGGTTTACATATATTCGCCGCCATACCTACCTAATTATTGCCCATAAGATATGAACTATCTAGAATGTATGAAGTCCGTAGCACATTTTCAAAGAATTGTGGCGGTGTTTGAGGTTGATTGTGAATCAACCTCTATATGATCTATGTAAGAGAATAGCAAGACAATTTGTTAACGATAACAAAGCACCAAAAGTTCGAAATGTATGGGAAGGACGTAAATGTCGAATCGATGAAAATTATTTGGAACTTAGGACGTTGTGAAATCGCATTTATAATGTACTAGCGACCCCGTCTAACTTTGTTCGGATTGAACAATTAATGATTATTAAAAAAAATGATTTTTTGCCTACATTACACATCATTAGGTTTACTGATATTTTATATAGCTTATCATCTGCGTGATCACGTGTTCTCTCTACACACTAATTTTCATTAAGATCGATCCAACCGTTCTTCAGTTATAACGCGACATGCAACAGACACAAATAATTTCGAAATGATCAAATTGATCTCAGTCACTTATGACTCACTAATACGAATATCTATCGTGAAATTTGACACACAAAACGGAATGTACAGAGACAGATACTACAGATTTATCTAGTAGCATAGATGATGTTGATGGTCGTCGTAATGATGTTGGCGGTTTCAATCCAGTTACAATTTGTTCTAACATGTTGCCGTATTTCACAATTTGTTCTAACATGTTGCCGTATTTCGCTAGTGTAATTTGGGATCTTTTTAGAATTAGAATTTTTTTTTCTCCGTACTCTTAAAATCACTTAGTAAGCTCGTCATTAAATTGTAGAATCCTTAGCTTGTTCGGTATTCGAATTCGGCGCTCCCGACGGACACAAACTAGGCTTTCACGTTGAACAAATCGTTTCTTCCTGGAGATACAGCTCACGAAATTCAAATCAATTCAGTTATTTCACATTAACACTTTTATAACTTATTGATTTCCGATCATGGACTTTCAGTAAGTCGAAACTCGTTGAAGTATGTATATATGTAGATACGAACGAGGCGGAATGACCCAGTTACTAGAATAATAACGTGCTCAACGCTATACCTTATTATGTTATTCAATTTGTAAGTATCTGTATGAATTGTACAACCTATGCATTTTGGATGTGAAAAATTTAATAGTATTATTTGTTCATGTTTTTTGTGATGAAGATTTGGTGCACATGCAATGACTTTGGATTTTTTTTTGACCTTTTTAATGTAAAATATATAAATGACTGGAATAGGCCACCTGATATTAAGTGGTCACCGCTGCCCGTGACATCCGGACGTGGATCATAGACACATTGCCGGTAAAGAGAGCTATCTCTGACTCAACTGCCAAACAACGTTGAAAACATTACATAGTTCCATATTTTATGAGTAGGGTATTCATCTCTGTCTACATATGTATTTTATAAGGTAACAATAAATTTAAAAATAAATAGAGACCCTACCAATATGCACCCATCATTAACTGGGAGAATCCGGTACCATTGTGATCTCCATTGTCCATTAGCTTCCACCACAAGCAGTAAAAGTTTGTTTTTGCTCAAGGATATATTAAGCCCTTATTACCTATTACTGACCCAGATTGACCAAATTGATTTCGACGATTTTGACGATTGATTTCGATCAAAGGGTTAGAACATAAGTGTTATTAATATATTATTGTTATAAAATTTATGTACAAAAATGTTAATATTTCGTGTGACAGAGTACATTTGTCTTGACGAGGTATCATAGAATCTTCACTGAAGTTAGCTTTTTAACAAACTTCTTTAGTTCTATAACCATTCTTTTCCAGCTCTGATTGCAGTTATGTTAATGGTTAGTTATAAATTGATAGTGCTCACTGAACATCATGAAGATTCTTGATTCTGTTCGTAACATTACAAAAGTAGTGTAAATAAGAAGGAAAATTATTTTCTCCTCCGTTGACTCTGATGTTTTAGACCGAGACACTGGTATTTACTTGCATTTCTATCTTGCTTCGTATTTTTATTTTCATGTTTATTCGGAAGTCATGCATTTTGTTCTCCGCACTTGGCACAAATGGAACGCTCGGGACATTGCTAATTAACTTTTACTTGAACTTTATACTCCGCTGAGGCACGAGTATGGGGATTTATTACAGCTACTTAGTATATAAGTTTAACGTAATCCGAGAGCATACCATAAATTGGGGGATTTTATTTTCTTTGAACTGTAGATCTTAGAGTAACATTGGTAAAATTACCTTGGGTAAATCTTATTTATGTATAACGGTAATATATTATTTAATTTCGTCCGAAAATATAGCGTTATATATATATAGTGTAAATTACACAATGAGTCTATAGAGGCTTCTGACTCATGCTTGTCATGCTTATCATTCAGTAGTTATTTTAATTAAGTAATTCTACGTAATTGTCTGCGATTATAATAACATAAAGGAACTACTGTAGCAATCCAACTGGTGTAAATCAAATGTGTTATAAAATAATGCACCTACCGAATGTAATAATAGAAAAATAAAATATTATAATTATTTACGCAAGTACGTTAGTAGGTACTTCTAAATTGAATTCCAGAGATCGAATTATTTTTTTGCTTATGATTATTAAATATGTAATATATTTTATGTAAACGTTCTTGAAGTTAAAATTAACCTAATCTTGATAGGTATGTAATTGGTTTTAATGCTATTTTCGCCACTCATACAAGAATTTTAAGACTAATGCATTAGATATAAAGTAGTCACGTCCATCATTTATTTTATTTGGTTTCGATTCTCAGGGAGAAAATTTAGTTCAATAGGTAAAATTTTTTTTTGTGTAGCAGTAGGCACTCTAAATATACATATGTATGTCATCGAAATATACGCGTGCACTCTTACTGTACTGCTACAACTGTCAATTATTAAGACAATCATGCTAGTTTGGCCACGCCAAGCTAATGTAAGCTTCTGAAATAAATTATTATGTCATAAGCAACAGAGCTATTATAAACCTTAGTTATTCATTTTGAACAACGGCTACTACACGTAGCCGTGGTTAGGTTATCGTCATGTTTATGTGAATTATATACTTTTTTTTGTTAATGGCGACTAGCGGAAAGTTCTTTATCGTATGTTAAATGGTCCCAATTCAATATAAAATACTATCACGAGTTAGGAGATAAGTAGCAAAATGTTAGAACACTGCGGTGCTTCTAAGTGCATTATTATCATTAGGTAGCAGTCGTTAAGCTTCTTTGAAGGTATTCTGGTGGAATAAGAATCAACTGAATACCTGCACATGAATTTTTCTCAATAACTGGGGGTCCCCTGCCTTTCGCCTGTCCACGGTACCCAGTTGTCGATTGATGCGTATGAAGGGTTTGAGAGTGGAATACGTTTAGCCATTGTAATAATGCTACTTTGTGGTAATAGCAGTTCTTCGTCTTATATTCAAGGTGCCATAAAATTCTGAAAATACAAATCTTAGAGCTCCGTATAACGAGGATAAGACCATGTATAATATTCAAAAGCTCAACAAGAAAAAAAAGTGGAATGCGTAAATATTTCAAGCTTAATGCTTGAATGCAGACCTCTAAATACTTAAAGCTTTATGAACCATAAAAACAGAACCCAGAAAATTTAACATTATAATGACGTCTGCGTCTAATGGTAAAATTCGGTCGATCACAAACCATAAGCGTTTCTACATACATTTTTACATAAGCTCCAATTTTGCTCAAAATATTTAACTTTCCTATAAAGTTTACAGCAGCAAGAGATCAACTTTGTGATTTCATGATTTACACTGCGGAAAAGCCTAGTCCTGTGTTCCGTGAGCTTAGTTGCAGGTTGAATGATTGATGTGGGAGATAATTAACTGCATGTACATGAAAGTGCTGTGTTCAGGTGAGTTGTTATAAATTACGATGTTATTATAGGCGTTGCAATTTCCGATATTTTTTGCTACGAAATACGGTACATGCAGGTATACGTAAAGGAAAATTTATGTTTTAATGAAAAATCAAGTACGTTAAATGACTCGTAAACATAAGCAATGCACGGAAAGTAGTAATTTAAACAGTACAATTTCATAATTTTCGTAGCGTTATAAACGTTTTTCCTGATACAATGACGTCATGTATGTCATTTGTCCTTTTTATTGTGAGACAGGCCACAAAAGGGACTCCAAAGATTAGGATCAACGGGGCCACCTTTGGTAATAGCACTACCTGCCGAAGAGTCTTGGGTTCAATAAGTATAAAAATTACCGTGATTGGTAATTGTTTTCGGGTTTTCAATGTTTATGATGTGATTTTAATCATAACATTTGCAATGCCGGGAAAAACTAGCGCGTAGGATGAAATTGAGCGTTTTATTTGCTTATGTAATTTATTAAATGGTTTAGTATTAAGTAAAAGTAATTTATGCTCGCATAATAGCGAGTGTTGTTAACTATAGCAATTTGTTATATGTATTGTGACCGTCGATAAATTGTATTCTTATTTTATTTATGTTAAAAATAGGGAATCAATATAACATACAAATTCTGAGTGGTTTATGTATATGCCTTGATCTCCTTGAAAAGAAAATATATTGCAAACGAATATACAACTAAGATTGATCACAAATGCCGTGGCTGCCATTTTTGAGTCTTGACGACCTAACGACGATTTCAGTTGGCTGGACAAATGGATTTTTGGAGTTTGGCAATCCAATGCTGGATGGCATCCATCCAAGTAACAACGATTTAAAGTTCAATGGTTCAGTTGGTTTTTTATAGTAGTTTCCTGAGTGACTATTATTTTATTAATGGCTACATCAATTACAAATTGTTTTATAAAGCCAAACAATACTTCTCATCTTGCTTTTTCAAAATTGGCAGATTTTTAAACAAATTTTTATACCTTTTTACCCCCTTACGAGATTACTACTAATTTCTACACACATACACACACATAAATTGGAACAAAATACTTTTTTATTCCTCCACTCAAGATCAAAAAGATTTTTTTAAACTTGTAGTGGACGACACTTGATGTTAATACAGTTTTTTTTAATATTTATTTATTACATTTATTTTATTATTATTATATTACACACAGTAAAAGTTGAAAGTTTCTGTGTCATCTATGATTCTGTTGAAATACTAAATAGTAAACTTTATCACGATGTAACTAGACGTAACAACGTAATCAATTGGATTATAAGAAACTGATGTCATTGTGTCTCATAAACCCTGGTTTTGTTTAGTAACAAATAAACATCAAATACTAACATGAAATTTAGAAATCGATTTTATATTAGCTGTTTCTTTCTATTTTATTATTTTCTAACATATTTCTTAATTTCTTACCAAACATCTAAATATACAAGTTTTCATAGTGCTTACTTCCAAATTAGCGGAATTTCATACTAAAACACGTATTTCCCTACGTGTTACCGAAAAGCTAACTACACATTTCATAATTCTTATTACAAAATTAGCTTAATATCAGACAAACTTTCAAACCCAATTTAACCACTTTAGGGGTGGATTAACAAAAATTCTTCATTACTGGGTGCCTTTGTCAAAAAAGGAACCCCCCGACGACCCCGTAGCCCAGTTGGTAGTGACCCTGCCTGCCGAGCGAGGGGTCCCGGGTTCGATTCCCGGCCGGGGCAGATATTTATGTGACAGATAAATGTTTGTTCTCGGGTCATGGGTGTATGTGATGTGATAATTGTGTATGTCCATGCCACCCGCAACACAGGGAATCCTAGTGCAGGGGTGTGAGTGTGTAAACGTTTATTTATTTATTCATTTATTATATAAATGTCATGTTTCTAGCTGAAATGTTTCTCGAATTCTAAATAGGAAATAAACTCGCGAAATAAATTAGAACTGTATGAAAAGTTTTATTTCGATCTTAAAGCGACTTGCGAAGGAGACTTTCATTAAAGTCGAATAGCGGAGAAAATACGTGACATTATTACTCTATAAAAAAAGTAATTTGCTGAGCCGATACCTTCCGCAATTAATATTGCATTGCAGAGTGTAACATAAAATTATGGGTCCTTGTCGTATGATTAAAATAAGCCACGAAGATAAATAAAGAGTGTAAATCTTGATAGGTGATAATACTTTTATGCCGTTCGCCCTTATGTGGTAATTAGCTAGCAAACGATGGTACGGTACTATAAGTTGTAAATGCCAACCATCAGTCATCCCGGAGGTTACAGGCATTTGGTTCGTTACTGCCACAAAGTAAATGGTTAACCCTTTTACTTACGGGCTTTCTAAATCTATAAGCGAAAGATCTTAAACACGGCTATGATTACATGGAAGAATGACTTTGGGATTAAACTGGACAGTATTGCGGGGAGGTACTTAGCTAACCTCTAAAAGAGGTAATTTGGAGCTCGCCCATTCGTTAGCCAGCACGGTGTACCATAAGCAGGAGAATTTGGCTGTAAATCGTTGACGGATGGAGTTCATTATACTTCTGAATTAGCCTACGGAACTACTAGCACATGCTACTCTACAGTGAAACAGATTACTTCAAGATACCTTGTGGTGGTAATGGATTTGGATTTAGTTTTCAAACGAAACGTTCCATTTCAGTACTCGGAAATAGTGACTTATCTCAAAATTGACTTTAACACTGTCTGGAATTGGATATAGATATCTACTAGGCTGCCTATCGATATAAGAATTAGCAGTTATTTAAATTTTGTAAATGAATTCATAAATACACTTTTATCGGTAACGTGAATTTAAAATACACTGCGTTTATTAAAATTTGAACATAAAATTTACAGGCAATTCGTTCGTTAAGATAAAAAGGAAATTCGTAAGATAACAACGAAATAAACTTTTTTAATCGAAAAAGATTTTTCAGAAGTAAGAACAGTGATCGCCGTGCGATTTTCTCGGCCAGTCACAGCTCGGTGCATCGGTCGGTAAAGGGGTCACCATCGATCGGGCGTCGCATGTTTCAAGAGGTGCAGTGGCGCCAAACTGCTACCACTTTCTGTTTGCTCCGCGTCTGGAAAATGTCTTATATTTGATTTGGAATATAGCAAACTCGATGCTATTATTTTCACTAACATAAGTGTATTGCCCGCTCTGGCTGGGTTAGATGCAATTTGAGTTGTCCGTGTAGCTAAAATATGAGTTTCTCGGTCATAAAATTGCGTTGCATGAAATTGGAATGTCAAAATGTTGTTCTAGCTCATATAATTTTCGGTGAGCCTATTTTGGCTCTAAAAAGCTACTTCGTACTTAGATATTTTAAAATGAATACTTATGGATTGTACTTAAGCATGGTGCTTGATTTCGAATGCGAATACAGTATACTGCAAATTTGAGACTGAACATTTTATCGTAGACAAAAAAGTTGTTGTTTTATAATTAAAACATAAAGCAATTTAGAAGATACGTTGTATTAAATTATTATTGGCGGTTACAATAAAATAAATTACAATAACTTATAAGAAACAATAGCATAATAGAAGTATAAGTCACTTGGTAAGATGGTCTTGGCCTCTAGCTAGGCACATCAGTTATCCAGCGTGCAGTGCGCGGAGGCTCCAAAGACAGGAGCGTACGTTAGGACGCTCGAGACGGTCGGAGTCTCCAGCCTCTGCGCACGAAGACCTCGGAGACTGGTTGAATATTCGTTCATGTTCATAAAAGTTTGTCAAGTCTCCTTCACCCTATCTGAATGGGGACAGATGTCAGGATTATGGAATATTTGGAAAATGGAATTCATTACTTTCAATCCACACGATCTTCAGTACAAACTAGCTCACTAGATTGCTTTTGGTGATGTTATGAACTATTCGGTTTAACAATCTGGAAAATAGCCACGAAACTCAAGTAAATGTATTGTATTGTATGTAAAAGTATTGTAATCTCTTAAATTGTGAAGTGCGTAAGTGATTAAACCGAGTTAACTGACTTGGAGCTTGGGATCTGAACGGGTGACTGTTAGTGGCGAATATTCAGTATGACTATCATATTCTAATTTTATAAATGATATTTAAAACGCATATCACGAGTGTATACATTAACGTTTCTTAACTAATGATATGAGAACCTCAATAAATGTTAAATCGTTCACTTTAACCTCTCGTAACGGCATTTCTATAACGTAATTCGGTTAAGGGCTTTTTTACGAGGCTCCAGTATCCCATTTGTAGTAACAAGCGGAACTAATTAGACACCGAAGGTGAGTTTACTTTGGAGATTAATTTCACCTACCCTTAGGGTGTGCCGGCTGGTACTCTAAATAAAATGTTTTATTGCGCCGTTCGTTACTTTTAATCTTCTTCTTAAATGAGGAGTTAGCGTACATCATGTGAAATAATCAGTACTCTCATAGGATCAATCGCTTTTCTGTCTGTCCATCTGATCCGTTTGATGACTAAATGGTGGGTTTGGACTTTAACAATAACAATAAACAAAACGTAAAAATGGCAGCAACGAACAATAAGATAAGACCCTTTGTCAAATTCATCATATCGCGAATAAAAAGGCTCAATATACTTACTACAAATATATTTGTATTAGTATTATAAAATGCATTTTTTTAAAACATACCCACACGAATATTGGATACAATTTAACCCAAGTAATCGTCCAAAAAATTCCTGTAGCGCCTTAGTTACGAAAATGGTCTAGGTGGACCTCCAGGGGTCTACGGGAGACTCGACTGGGTCAACGTTGGCGTGACAAAAAAAAATGGGGGTTAGGGTTCACAATTCGTAAGCATAGGTCCACGAAAATTTATTTGCTTTCGATAGTGAAAAACTAAAATGTTGGTTTCGCCTATCAATGTAGGAAGATAATATTTTAAGAAGCTCAGCGGACTGTTACTTGTAACTTATTTCATAGCACAATCAATTAATTAATTAATTAACCAATCAATTCTCACTTTTTTTTTCGAAAACTATTAATTCGTAGTTGGAACTCAGCCGCACTGCAAATTTCCCTAGTTTGTAGTGTTATAAGTAAAAGATCAAAGAAATTTAGAAGATATAATATATTTAAGAATTCCTGGCGGTTACAATGACTGATACAGGAGTTACAAGATTAAGAAACTAAAAAGAAGGTCACTTGTAAGTAAGAAGCTAGGCCCGTCGCTTTTCGTCGTGCTCGTCGGCGTGCAGCGCTCGGAGACCTCGGCGACTGGAGCGTGCGTTAATACGCACGAGACGTGTAGATTGTCCGGTGTTCAGCACACGGAGACCGCCTTAACCAGGCGTGCGTTAGGGCGCACGAAGTATATAGATCCCGGAGTTGGAGAGTAATAAACTAATAAACGATTTCCGGCTAGAAGCGCGAGACTGTTTCGTTCCGTAATTGTGACTACACCCGCGAGACTGTTCCGATAGATACTTTTAGCATGAGACTCCTTCGTGTTTCCAGTGTTGTGACCAACACGCGAGAGACTGTCAGTGTCGAGATCCAAGAGTTGTGACCCACACGTGAGAGAGAGACTGATCCAATCTCGTCACAGCTCGCCTTTTATATCTCACATTTTCTCAAATGATTCTCTTCTTGTGTTCTATTTACGAATTTAAAATTTCTATTCAGCCTAATAAATAACATAACCAAAAAGGATAAAAAATATACAAATTAAAAATAAAAGTAATCATGATGACAATAATTTAGGAAATTTGTCAAATATTTGACAACAATAATAAAACATTAAAACTAATAAAATATATAAAGAAATTACAGAATAAATGGATAAAAGATACAGGAAATTATAAAAGAAGTAAACCAAAGGAGTACTATAAGAGTTACAAACTGTGCGAGTACCAAAATACTAGGTATAAAAACATGTAAGTATTTAAGTTAGATTTAATCTTCACATTTTTTTGTCGAGTTTTGGGAATATGGTAGAAATGTAGCTGCAGGGGGCCCACCGCAACCAGCTAAATTATGAAAATGTTTTATGAGAAAAAAAGGCTGGGAACCTCTGCTGTAGCGCATAGACTATATCAGTTAAAATGAAAAGTTAAAATGAAATGACCCTACCGAAAGATTACCCTACCAAAGATACTAACGATATCCTACCAAATAAATTGATAATTTGGTAAACTGAGACCGAGTTTTACATTTCTCAAGGGGATGTTTTCTTTTGAGTGCACAATAAAATTAAAGTCATCGATATTTTGGGAATTAAAACGTGGATATCAATTTATATGCATAATGAAGTCTACATTGCTGAGGTCATATTACTAATAAGCATCGATTTTATTACGATTATATCTAAATCTGTTGTACATTTAAAGTATTATTCGTTTCCTTATATTCGCCTGTGCGAATGACATACTCCAGTGTTTTTTTTTTCAATACACTAAAAAGGTCATAGAAGATTGAAGAGCGCGTTGTTGAAGGCTTGCTATCCTTGTATTTGCAAGGGTTATTACGTTGGAGCTCGAGTCCTTGAAACGAAAATTGAAGGAACCTTTGTATCGACATTGCGTTGTCGTGCGTGCCTATCATTGACGAAGTTACCCGCTCCCTCAAATTCTACCTTTATATTATACGTGCCCGTAAAGAAATGGGATTATTAGATCAACGTTGCGTCAAGTCAAGGCTTCATACTTTTCTCGTAGAAATATTGTGTTACCTATTGTATTATGTGCAACATTGCGTTTGTAAGTTATAAGGCTGGTTAATATTTTCTTTTTCATATTGTTATAGCCAACTTCAGGTGTTTTTGTGTAATTTTGGTTTGGACATATTTTAACCATTTCAATGTATCACGCCATACAAACGTGCTGTTTTAACTAACCATTTCCTTAGTTCCCCATGAGGACGTAATGCAAATGTATGGCGTAACATGTCAATTGAATTATTTAAATTGATTTTTATGGTTTTCATTACATGCTCTAGTTTTTATACGTTTAATGTAATGATGTCAGAGACACGGGCCCATTTTAAACTAATTAAATATATTATATTCACCAAATGTTGCCAATCAATTTTTGCCCATTTATATCATTAGATTCTTTGTGGTTTTGTTCACATGCGACACATTATTCTGTTTCGAGTTTGTCTGTGCCAAGCTGATTGCCAAAACACATAAAACTATCATATTCTTTATACACTTAATGTACTCAAATTTAATGAATGAGACTGAAAATTTACGCAACATTAGTAATGACATAAAATTTCCATAGCCTTTGTAGGATGTCTTTGGTGACTGTGAATAATATAATTGTAAACTTTAATAAGAACAAATCCTCAATATTTTAAATACTAATCTATTTATGTATGTATCATACATATACTATTTGTCAATGTCATAAAGAAATTCAATACTCAAACTTATTAATATAGAGGTTTGTACGGACTTATTTAATGGTTCCTCTTCGAACAACTCGTAAATCTGATATTCTAGTACAGTAGGTTACAGCACATCAAAGATTATCGAAAACATATTGGGTTCTTTCATTTCTTTTTACATTTTTTCTTACGTTTAAGCCACGTCTAAAGCTGTCTGTTTCGTCCCAATAAATGTATATTTTTAGGTCACATAAATCTTAATTTTCCATGTCTAGTATCTGTTCCGATGTCTATAACTAGGTATTATTGGCGCCGAAATATGTTCAAGTGTTTACGTAGTCTATAGTTCCCGCCTTGTTCGTATACTCACTTTAAATAACTGACGGTATTTAAAGGTTGTCGTTATTGACAAACGAGAATATACATAATTTGGCTTATCGGACATTTAAGTCGGAAGCTATTCCCTGAATATTTGAATTAAAGTATCGATTAAACTGTGGGGGTTTCGATGGACACACGTACCATTTTATGAATAATGCGAATGCTAGCAAAGACCGGTGCCAAGACGGGTGGAAAACTGATCTCTCAACTGGAGCGCTCTTAGGTTTTTCTCGTACATTGGCCCTGTTACAACATGGAGTGCTTTTGTATTGATTACACAGAACTGCTGCGTGTTACATAACTATTATATGGAGCGACGCGCTCCACATAGACCGTTTTTAGTATTACCTCGGTAACCTCGTTCGGGCGAAATCGTTTTCAAGGAAAGCGTCTGTATTCGCGGTGTCGTTTTGCCGTGCGCAATTGATTATTTATTCTGACCTATTATATACCTCTCGAATTAATCCTAATCTTACCTTCTTGTCAATGGAAAGCTGAACTCCAAAAGGTTTTATTTTAACATTAAACTTTCTGAAAATTAACTTCTTCTCTTTGTTCCCTTTTATTTACTTTACTTTCAAATTGTTGTTGTAACTGTTTGGTAGTCCACCGTGATATAACGTAGTACCTAACGTGCATCCGTAACACTACAGTTTGTTTTTAGTGTATCAGTTAGAAATAAGCTCTTACATATATTGATGCGGTCCGGCGTCAGGGAAAAGCGACAATATCAAACTTAATTTGATAGACAAGGTTTTATTTAAAAATCGGCGCTATTGTTACGAGTATGATATGAACAAAAAAACAAATGAAGATTTCTCTTTTAGAGAAAGAATAGTGTTGCTATGCCCGTAGGGTAACCTAACAATTTCCCCATCTAAAAATTAGTACCATAATTTAAAGTTTGCCTCGAGTTCAGAGATATACTGTCATTTCGTGTGTTTTACATATCCGTTAAGTAATGAGCAGTTATATTTGTTTTTTTCTTTTATTGAATCATATCACGGTAATGATGATGAAGCTATTATCTATATTTTAATTTATAACAAGGAAACTATAAAATTTAAATATTTATGCAGTACTTTATTATATACTCCTACATATTCGACGTTGTTCTACACTAGGATTACACTACATCACGTTACCACTTATATTATGGATATGTGGTTTGTATTAAGGTTATCTGCTAAGACACTGAGTGCGTAATTCCATTACATAATGTAACTGCGGCGCGGCGTTTTGTAGTTATCTATACCTACTCTTTACCAGTGCTTCCCTACCTATTTTCGTTCCCGTATCCCTTAGTAAAATTTCATTTGTAGCTCCCTCATAGTAGCTCCGTACCTACTCCTAAAAATGTGTCTTATGATTCTTAAGGTCTAGCATCTTAGAAAGTTATTCGTTTCATCATAAACTACATATTGTAAACATAATACAATATCTAATATAATTGTTTTAATTATTCAGTATTTACGCCATTACCAATATATTTTAGTATGCGTACCACAGGTTGCTGCTCTATACTAATAAATAAAATTGTATCAAAGTCGTATCTGTCTGTACATGAAATATTTTTTGGACTTTGTATAATATTAGCAGACTTTATTATCGATATAGAGGTTAACACACATATTTTTGAAATTTTGTATGTAATCTTACATATTTGGAATTTTAATAACTTATATTATATACAAAACTTATATTATATACAAAACTTATTGTATAATAATATTACGCATAAAATGTAAAGTTATAAATTGTGTGTGTAAATAAAGTTATAAAAAAAAAAAGTTATAAAGTTATTATGGGTCATCTTCTAGGATACTTTATCCTCGAAAAATGGATCTGTTCCCACGGGATAGAAAATAAATGATAATATGGACATTCTATTAAGAGGGCAGTAAATAAAGTTTTCACGGTTTAGCTGCAACTATTATATTAAACTAATATGTTTCTAATTCACAAAGTACTATCACATTTCTAAAACCCCACGGATTCTATTTCTCAACGTAATAGTAGGGCATATGTTTTCTGAAGCGAAGCGAGCGCAAGTTTTTAGTGTTGATTAAAGGTATTATTTTCGATTTCGTGTGTGTATGTGTTCCATAAAATCGATAATAAACGAATGATTCTTGTCGCTTCGGCCGTGGACATGACGGTTTAGTAGACGGTTTTCTTATTTAAACATTACTATTCTTGTGTAGCTACTACTAGTACTAGTAAAAATATCATCTCGATCTTAATTGGTTGTGTACAAGTAACTAACTAGTCAAGAAACCCCCGCGGCTCTTTATTTTATAAGCAGTTATACAGTTTCGTTTAGATGGAAATAAACGAAAAAATAATCGATTTTGAGTAAAATATCGGTCTGATGTCAGACTTTTTGGCATAAACGTTGACAATCAACTTTTTTGTACAAACAAATATGTAATAAATAAGACATATTTCATTGACGTGATGATTTCAAAGATGAAATTCTTCATTTATACGAGTAAGTCATTGGTAACTCTAACAAAATGTTACCTGAATCGAGTTACGGGAATATTAGCAAGCGTAATATTGATCTCATCGGAGTAGGTATATGTCACGCACTCCGTATAAATGTGTCATAATAATCTAGTAATTAATATCTGATGTTAACGGAAAAACGAATACTGATTTACAAGCTAGGGACAGCTTAAAAAGATGGGTTTAGATATTAGACAATTTTCTTATACAATGCAGACACCAATGGAGGATTTTTATAAAATTTACTACCTAGCTTATAATTTTGCACAACTCTAAACAGTTGAATAGAATTTGGGACATTGCTCAAATATCACTATATGAGGATGTTAAAATGGTTATCTATTCCCATGTTATTATTATCTATCAGACCATGACCTGCCAGCTAATATACATTGTGTTTTATTCCAACGAAGTGGATGGGTAGTAGCTAGTAATATTATGTTTTCACATCTTATATTTGTTGCTCACAACAGATCTATCCCGTCACTCTTGAACATTTCCTTTTAAGTGCCATGCACTTCCTCCGATCGTGGATCCTGTTAATTCTAAAAATTTACCCGTATACCCTTATTGTACTTGATCGAAGCATCGAATCGTTTGAGGACAGCACACAGATTTGAAGACATTTGCTATGTAGTATTCGTTGGTTACGGTGACGTTACGCGAAACCTCGAATACCCCTGGCATTAAAAATAGTCGATGTGTGTTGAGACGTCATGTTCTGAAACCGTTTTACGTAACCGATTTATTGCAACAAGGATTCCGATCAGAGTTTATTTTACCTTCAGAAATCTCCATTTAAAACTCGTGTTTTGATCTGATTGTACTAGACGTTTGTTAGGTATATAAGTAGGTATTATGTTTTGGTTTTCCAACCATGTCTTACTCGTAGAAATCGTATTCGGCTATTACTGGTAACTAAATACCAAGGTCTGTATAATAACTAAGCATGATTGGTTTAGTATGACAAATATCTTGGTAACAACATAACATTGGTAAAAATCTTTGATTAAGCAGTTAATCGATCTCCCACCGGGTGGAACATGGTTCTAGACTTTCGCACACCTCTAATTAATCAAACGATATGTACGTTAAAAAATGATTTTACCTTCGTTGGAAAAAATCATCGTGACGAGTCCTGCATACATTTTATATTCATTCGGCACAGCCCAAAAATAGCAGTTGGGGCGTGATGTTAAATGGTCACCCCCAATGGACATCTGAAATATCAACAGAAAAATGGGAACTCACTCGTTGTTGGCTGAAATGAAACATGTTAAATATATCATGGTTGATTATAGAAGGCGGTTGGTAGCAAGCCAGGTAGATGAAGAACAGAATTATATTGAGTTAAGACAAAGCTGGCAACCTAAAATATTGATGTATATTTTGACAATATTCACTTTTGGTAATATGTGACTTGGACTCAAATATTCAAGATATGTGAAGTCTGCTTACCTAGAATTCGGTAGTATATTGAACCTTGGCTTTTAAAAGGAGACCCAAACAGTGAAACTTAAAGTGAAAACCCCGCTGTAAAACAGTTACATGTAGAATTGAATTGGGTTGATTTTTTTTAAAGTGATTTTTTGCACTTTTCGATTTCGCGTTGTTATAAATGCTAACTTAGCTATTTCAAAAAGTTTTTAAAAACGATTCTTTCGATGATTATGTATTTAAAGCTTATCATGAATCATGTCCTACCTGTTACCCCAATTTCTACCTTGTGAAAATGTTACTAAAGACAATCTATTTTCCAAGTAACTGCTTCTTTATACTAAAAGGTAATTTCTTAAGCAATTATTTTTTGCCACGCCACTCGACACTCACATTGGCGGTAATGTGATAAGTTGATTGCGTTTCGATATGGGCTCGCTCATGTATTTATACATTTTCATCTCATTTTCAGTTATGTATTTTGCTCATTTGGTGCGCGACGGATATGTCGAAATGGGCTATGCTGGATATTTCTACGTTTTTACTGTTATACAGACACTTGGCGTCATTTGATTTAGTTTTGTTTGAATTGTAAGGGGACTGTCCAACCGAACTCGTTGGACCAAGATGCATAAATTTGTGGTGCGCTGTGCTGAACAAAGCAATAACGTTGTGTCTGCTGTTGGCTGGCACTGGGCTCAGATCTACCAAGTTTAATCCCGACGGTACAAGTGCGCAATAAAGTTTATATCTTGCTATCGTCATTCAACGTTGAAATTTTTTTGGTAATAGTACCAACGAGCCAGCAACAATCATGTTTTCCGCGTCCCTTTTGGCCCTCAAGCGTCAGTAATGGTGGTCATTTACCATTGCCCTTCTGCTCATTTGTTGGTTGTTGACATTACTTGGAATACGTGGTATAATTCGATTTGGTATAAAAATAATGCTGTCTATGCCGTTAACCAATAATAATCAACAAAATTGTCAATACGATAAGCGGTGAAAAACTTTTGAATCTAGAATTGTGTGATTTTAAAATAAAAGAATATTAATTTTTATATAATTAATCGCTGGTGCGTCTACTAGTGTTAAAATTTTAACCGAGTAAAACAATGGAGGTTATATTCATGGAATACATATATTATTGTAAAATTTGTTACGTTCAGATATATCATCATACTTACGCTAGGATTAGTGGAGACATAGTAAAAGTTATCACAAATTTGATTTAATTATACAGGTTGTGAGAATATAAATAACACAAACGTGTAGAACTTTATACCTTTGTTCTGTGGTATACATCTAGTATACTTACATATATAATCATAGATGCGAATTAGATGTATACAATTGAACACGGTTAGTGTACTTGAGTAATTTTCACAGCTGGACTAAGTGCACTGACCCGTTTTATCCACGTTTACGTACACACACACACGTATGTATATATATAAGTCGATAACATTACAATGTTCTCAAATTTATATAGGCAACAATTTATATAATCATATAATACAGCAGAAACGATAAAAAACTAAACATGAAATATTTCAAGAGTATGCACATATAATACTATTTTCCTATTCCAATAGAAATTGTATTGAATATAAAGTCTATAAGTCTATTGTTCAGAAATTATTACTATACTTATACTATTTCCTTTAAATTTCAACTTTGTAGATCTTATTTTTATAAAACACGAGTCCTCGTGGGATACTATTTTCTTAGAAAAAATAGCTTAACCATAATTATTAATTATTGAAACTACTAATATTTCCGAATTTAAATTTTGAAGGCTTTATTCATTAAAGATCTATAAATTCATGATTGACACCCGCACAAACTTTTGTAGCGGGATATTTACAACAGACATCAAAAAAGGAAACGTGTCTATATTCATATGTATCGCTACTGAATTCCATACATTATATGTGATTCTATGAAATTTAAATAAATCAGAGCAATAAAACATACGACTGGACAAACGCAATACCATATATTTTTAATAAATATGTTTAAAATATTGACAAGTATTTTAATGTACGGTACGGTATTAAATGTGTAGTTGTCGATTGTGGTCCGATGCGGAGATTACTCGTAGTTACATCTAGTTTTGACCGCTCTGCGCGGGAGTAATGTGTTCGATCAAGTTGCATTCAGTCAAATAACATACTGACAGCGCTTTCCGCTTTATGAACACTGTTATCTATGAACAAACTATGACACATAAGTCAACATTTTTTATTGCACCATTAAAAATACTTAGTATTTACATTAAGTTACAATTTTTCTGATTTACTGATCAGTATTTCGATCCTTTCGTAGATCGTTGAGCTATGATGTTTTTCAATATAATGCGGAAAAGGAAGTATTAGAATATTTGCTCATTTATATTATGTCTTATTCCGCATAAACTAATACTTATAAAATTTTTTGACGAGCACATCTGATGATGAGCGCCGTCACAAACTCTTCATCGGTCCCTCAAATGGAGATTAGTAACTAACTAATTTCAACTTCAAAAATTCAAATATTGTGATTTAAAACGGTAAGTACTGGTTTCGACAATCATGATCCTTGCGTTCAGTAATAGCAACCGCACGCGAAACTGGGTACTCGTTTCTATTAGGCGTTTTATAATTTTCAACCGACCTCAAAAAAGAAGGAATTTACTCGTCTCAGAACTCTGTCATATATTAACCGCTTTGGAGAATTCCTTTTTTGTTTGAGAGGGTATACTTTCCGTTTGGTCCCACTCAAATTTGAAAAAAAAATGCTTCTCCTAAGGGTGAACAGTAGGAGATAAAACCAATTCAAATTAGTCTTTTTTTTGTTCAAATATTTGTTATGTCATGTTCACCTTCGTCTTGATATGCGTTGTTAAAATGGAATGACAATTGTTCGTGATGATAGATTTATACTGTAATTTAACATAACAGGCACTTCGTTTATTAAATTATTTAGTTAACACAAGGCATAACATGACTGCATCATTCGACGGAGAATCTGTTATTGCTAGAATCTATTATTGTTTTGCGACGTGTAATTGTGACTATGTGGGTTTGTATAACTTCATTAAAAAAAATTCATGCCGACTTCCTAATACCAGATCAGTTTCAAAATTTCATTCAAAATATAATAATTAGCAAAAAAATTAAAGTGTGTCAGATTAATTGGGATATTAAATAAAACATCTAACTACATCCAGAAAGTTATAGTTTATATAAATAAGATCTAGTCCAGCGATACAACAGAGAACTGACTGATAGCCAGCGAGTCCGACCTGATCTATTAGTGCGAGTGCACTGCAGTTAGAGCTGGATTTGATTTTGGCCTTTGAACCTCTAACTAGTTTATCTGGTACAAGCCGTGACTCAGAGGAAAGGAGCAGTTAAGCTTAATCGCAATCATAAACGACCGCCGAATTAGTGACAAATGTGTCTGCTAGACAGCCTTGAGTATGTCAGCATGTTCACATGTTTGTGTAACAATATACAAAGAGTTGTTATTCATCGACATTATGGGAGTAAATGTAATTAGTTCCATTGAAATTTAAATCCGAACGGAATCCCCATGTTCATGTTCCATCCAACTGAAGAGGCTGCAGCGTCTGGTCCCTTCTTGGAGAACGCTGGACTTTGTTCTAGCCAATTTAATCTCCACAGTATTTATGTACGCGGTAGTAGGATTCTTCAGACGCCTACCAACCAGTCAGATTCATTCGCTGTCACCCCTAAAAGTAACTGTCATAAATTATTGTTGATAGTATCAGGCGCTACTTTGCGGAAATTCATTGTATTAAATTACTATTAATTTACTTTGCAATAATCCGCAAACAATGTATGATGATATATATTTCTATACCAACACGTGTTTCGCAAATGCCCACGCTTCGCTTCAGAAAGACTACCTTAGGCTTAGGAAAAGCTCCTATATTGTAGTACTGAATTTTTCTCGTTATGTTAATTAGAAATACATGTATGAATTTGTTCCTTTTTTATTTATGTACGGATTGCAACGAAACGAACTTTAAATATTAAGCGACGCTTGCTGCAATACATTAGTGAAAACCATAACGAAATCGGATAAGCCGTTTCTGAGATTAGCGCGACCAAACGCACAGACAAACAAATAAATAAGCACAAATTGTAACATCTATTGTTTTGGGTTCTATTGCGTTAATAACGGTCCCTTATAGTAGTTTTTCTCATATATCCTTAATATACAGAAAGCGATTAGTTAGAATTTTATTATACATATGTATATAGATTTTTGACTTCCTGGGCTTTGACTCGTTATTATTTATTGTGTAGTGTATGTACATTGGCGGAGGTAACTAACTTACCTCTGGTCTACTTTATCATTGCACTTTACTTTGTCAGATCTTTATATATAAAAATAATTACGAGCTATTTTTAATCTTAATCGACACGAACTACATACAGGGATAGTTCTGAAACAAGAATTCGGCTCTATGCAAGATTTTATAGCTTAAGAAGGATTGTGTTAGCGTTTGCGTACTGCAGATGGCACGTTTAACTGTCGGTACCACTTGTTACCTGTAGACAAGAGTCGTAAGAGCATTTTAAAGGATAGTTTGAGCAACATGATTGAATGAGCTCCGTCCGACGCGCACCGACTGTACTGGTCTTCGAATAACAGTGCTCTTTACATATTTGAAGTATTCAAAGATTGCGTTATTAACTTGCTAGAATATGGCATGGCATGGAATAGAATACGGCGAAAGGACCTCTTACGGTACTGCCACACTGGTGGGATTATTTTTTTCAAATATTAACTTAATAAACTCTCGGACTCTGTAGCTTCAGAACTCATCATTATTTATGTTCTTAAATGTAATATAATATTTACAATTACCATAAACAATAGCACGTTTTGTAATAAATTCTATTACAATTTATGTACCTACATAAAAATAAATACTGTAAGGCTTATCAATTTCCTTCGTCGGTTATTACGGTAGGACCTAAACAACTTCCTTATCTTTAATAGAAGCTAACACGAACATTGTTGTAAGGTCATACACAAGAATAAAAAAATATACTTTGAATGCATGACTAGTCGGTGAATGTCGATTAAAAGAAATCAACTGCAAAATAGATAAGTACCTACCTACGTACACATTTTTTGAAGTAACAAACTAGATTTACCTATTCAAAATCGGATATTTTCGGGCGACATACATTGACATACATTATTAACAATTGAACGTCGTTTGCTGGTGTGCTTATGATACTAATGTTCATAACACTTTTTCCACTGTGATTGAGGTATCTCTAAAACGTGCATTTTGAACGCATCAACGGCGTCTTCTCGGCTCGAAAAACGTTGACCCCGTTATTCATTCTTCACTTTTGGAAATAAATAGAAATCATTTGATACTTCATCTGTAAGGCGGATGACCCGTTAGTTCGATCTATTGACCCTCAAAAACTGAGTTGTTACAACGGACCGGTGACAACTAGCATTGTCATTATGGAGAATGATTCTACGTTGTCGGTTATTCTTTCTTATTTCTTCATGGACTTCTGGCAAACAAATTGTCGTGTACCATTCAGAATAAACAGTTTTAAGAATCTCCAGTATAGCCACATGTCCATCACATTTATACCAAAAAAACAGGCGACCATTTGCTTCAAAGTGCTTTTTGCACGAATAACTTTTGTCAGGTTTGACACATCTTGGAACACCCACACGTTGATTCCTGTTTAGTTTCGGGGTCATAGACATAGATCCAAGATTCATCACCTATGTAGATATTATAAACAGGTTTTGACGCACCACGATTGTATTTTTTTTACATATTTTTGCACCAATCTACACCAGCCTGTTTTTGATCGATACTTAAATTGTGTGGAATCCAATGCGAACAATTATTTTTACCGCCATCTTTGGAACTCTTGTTCCATTTTCAAATGTAGTAATTACTTTACAAATATCGTTTTGTATGTAGCTAGTTCCAGATACATAAATAGCAGCCCTCGTTCTTGCGCATAAGGCTCCACTTTTATAAGAAAAATTTCCCAAATTTTCTTTAACACACACACACACACACCGAGATGTTTTATTAATAAATAGAAAAATACTCTTCATTGTTTCGCTGTTTAATTATGTTACATTTAATAGATATGGTCACCATATGAAAATAGTCATAAAGCACACGTAAATTTTACTAAACAACCCCAAGCGAATCATCGTAAAATTTAACGTATCTCTCGACAACTACTTGTGCTAGAAAATTAGGATTTGCATATTACCGTGAAAATATATGGTTCATTTAAAATACGCTAGGGAGAAAGATAAGCTGGAAGAAAAATTTAATCTGCAATTCAGCGAGCAGCAAGCGTTGAAACGCCGCAAATCTCATTTGAATGGCTAAACTCGCTTGCAGCAAGGATTTATTTAGTATATATTTAAGAAAATATCAGGTTTCAGTTATCCAGGTTCTTAATACCTGTGTTTATTTTGTTTACTTTGATACATCATCTTAATCACTTTCGCATGTATGCTCCATTGTATATTTTTACTCCAATGCCTTCTTTTTTTTTTCAAATTTTATATCGTTAAAATAATAATACAAATTATTGTCAAGGTTTTTTACGAATTTCATTTTTATCCAAGTCATTGAGATTCGTCTCAAACTTGGTACATAAATCATGTTCCAGAATTAAAACTTTCTCCTCTTTATTAACGTTTAAAGTTTCTGATAATTCAGTTCTTTCATTATTTTCATTTTTTTGTTATTTTATTTATAGGATTTCAGGTAGTGTGTCAAATTTATTTGTTTGTTTTTCTTTTTGTTTTATATAATGTTATGCTAAACGGCGCATTAATAAATATTTTTTTTTCTTTCTTTCGTCTAGTCAACTTATGTCTCAACATTACATTATATGAATTAAACGATTTAAAAGATATGCTGAGGAGTTCATTTCGCCATCACAACTCCTCAATGCACCTTTTCGAAACGGTAGTAGAAGAAAAATTACGAACACATGTGTATTTACAAAATACCTTTGAATTGATTTGTATTGAATATTAACTAAATTTCACCTTGATTGAACAATGTGCTTCTGTGGAAAATTCTATTGAAATTGAAAAAACTAAAAAAAAAAATCGTTCAGTTAATTACTCGTAATTCTATTTTTCACGTCACATCTGTACATAATACTCCTCGACGTTGTACCTTACGGTTCTTGCCGGCAGTTTTGCATTTCAAATTCAGCTCTTTTCAAATCAACGCTTTAACCGCGCTATTGTGATCGCGAATCACAGGAACAGGGTTAAACAAAGTCTGAACAGCCGTCCTCCACTTGAACTGGAGCGTACCAGGTACCCTGCGACGCAGTGATGTCAGTTCGCCGCGAAATTCATTCATGCGGCAAGCCCACGCGCAATTTGCACAACATTGTCACATTAAACTGTAATGAGGAAAGAGGACAGCCGAAACACTTCAACCGTTCCCTGCTCGCAGCGTCTAGCAGGTTAAGTAGACTTATGATTAAAAGGAAATTTCTTTTTGATGACGAGTAGTTTCGTTAATATAAATGCACATTTCTGTTTCCACGTTTTTGTAAATTATATCAAAATCTATGAAAGACTTAGGTAATGTAATATTTTTTCTAATGGTTTTAACAACGTGTAAAAAAGTTTAGCATTATATGATGGCTGCCACTTCCTAACATAATAATAGATGGTCTCCATCACAACTCATAATTGTCCTCCTGGACTCGGGGCTCCTTTCACAACGAGTAGGGTTAAGACCATAATAAGGTAGAATGGCCAAGTGCAGATTGGTAGATTTCCCTCACGTATGAGAATATTTGCACATGCACAGATATATTCTTTCGTCGAAGTAAGTAATATCCTTTTTTCTAGTATAAATATAATTTCACAAATACTCAATTCAAGAAATCAGGTTGTCCTTGTGCTTACCTCAAAACTTAAATAATTATAAATGATTACTAATCTATATCTATACTTCATAATAATAAAATTCTAACTGATCGCTCTCTGTACATTAACGATATATCAGAAAAAAACATTATTACGGGCCATTATTAACGCAATAAAACCCAAAACAATAGTTGTTAAAATTTTTGTCTGTTTGTCTGTGCGTTTGTTGTCCCCGCTAATCTCAGAAACGGCTCCACCGATTTCGTTCTGGTTTTCATTAATGTATTGCAGTAAGCATCACTTAATACTTAAAGTTTGTTTCATTGCAATTTTATTATTAGTATAGATTTGTTAAGCACGTTGCGTTACCAAATATAATCAATATGAATAATATGTTAACTATTAATATATTATCATGCGTTATTTATTGATAGTGCTAATTATTGTATAGACCGTCTTGTCTTAGGTAAACAACCTTAAATAGCATAACCTAAAGTCAAAGTTAAGGTTAAGGTAAAGCAAAATTTTGTTACCATGATTAT
>PDGT01000039.1:1529236-1573330 GCA_003671415.1 Megathymus violae | reverse complement strand
ACTTATTAATATTATCATGCGTTATATATTGATAGTGCTAATTATCGTATAGACCGTCTTGTCTTAGGTAAACAACCTTAAATAGTAACCTAAAGTTAAAGTTAAGGTTAAGGTAAAACAAAATTATATAACCATGATTATTGCGTTTGGCTAAAACACTTACCTGTACTACTGTACTCGAAGGTAACTCCACACCCTTGTTGCGCTACTATGATCACTTATTAATATCATTACCGTTTGACGCAAATGACTCTGCTTGTCTAGTGGAAAACAATATGGCGTCATAAGAAAGTCATCAATATCGCAATGCATCAATTAGTCATGTCCACAAGCCATTAGTCTCAAAGAAGTAGTATTATTTACGTTTGCAATTACTTCAATCCAAGACTCCGCTCCGTTTCCAGAATGATTAATAGACTATTCTGTTTTGGTTCTAATTTAATTTTTTTTTATAGATTTCCTTCCAAAGATTCTTCTTTTTTTTTAAATCCTATCGATTGCCTTAAAGAGAGTTGGATTTTTATAAATCATCACTTCGTCTGCAGATAAATCTATAGTTGTTTTATCTGCGATATTGGGCATCCATTTTTTTTATTTATGGTCGTTGAATTGAGCAACGTGGAACCGGCAACGGAAGCCGGGTGCGACACCGAGTGCTCACCGGACTACACCGCCTCAAGCCGACCGCATCGCCACGTACCGGACAGATTTTACTGGCCTAAATTTACCTCGTGAATCACTATGGTTTAAATAATGCATTGAAGTAGATACAAACGCATATATTTTGTTTTATTCTATTTAGTCGTGATAGTAAATAACAAAAGGCATGCGCTCACCTGTCTGTTAATAATAAATTTTAACAATTAGTTAACACATTTTGTAAAGTCCAATATAAAACAATGGTAACATTATGTAAGGGTAGATTGTTTTAACTTTTTTGTTAATTAAAGGTTGATCCAAGCTAAATCATTCTATTGAAAACTGCAGTGCAAAATACTTTATTATAAAGGAAAATGGAATCAAGAAAACTGATAACTCAAAAACACGATATAAAGAATGAGTGGTCTTATCTTAAAAGCGATCTCTTTCCTAAGGATCCCGGGGGTGCTATGTATTTGAAGTAATAAAGGGTAGAATTGCATAATGGAATTGGTATATAAGTGTAATGTATACAAGCTACTTAAAGTTCTCCATAATGTCTGAAAGTTGTATGAAGTTCGGCAATCCATTCTTGGAGATCATGATGGAATATCGCACCTTTAAAATGAAAGTGACTTAACTCAAAATTCTTGAAATTCCACATTTTACTATACATTTACTTAAAAAAGCCTACTCTAAAACTCCATGGTGAAATAGAGCGCGAATTATGAGTGAGAAAGGGAAAAAGGGAAAACCTCATACATCAGTCTTCTTAAATTTACTCAAGACCATACATTTTTGAAAACTTTTTTCGTCATTTCTCATAAATTGCAATTTTTGAGTTAAGTCCCTTTCATTCTAAGGGTGCGATATGGCCTTTGCCCCCTCTCACTGTTTGAGTTTCAAGCACAACAATGGGACAGCTACGCCTTGTGGTAATATTACGTGTAATGTTCATGAAAAAATAGAAAATGTCTTATCGGTTCTAACCGATCTCGTTCAAGCAACAAAGGTAAGAGGATTCACACGTGTTGAGTACGTGTAAATACACGTTGATAAAAATTATATGTGGTCAGAAGATTCCTTCGGCGGTACGTCCGTATGACATTTTTGGACCTCCCCGTATGCGTCGGATGACAGCCGAGGGGGTATTCGTTTTTTACAATCCCACATAATATCACGGAATATCTCCACACATAGGTCGCGCGTTTTTTTTACAATTCTCTCCCGTTAAAATGAAATAAGATGCCTTATCTAGGCGACTAATAATAGAAAATTCCCGAGTACGGAATAATAAAGATAGAAAATATAGTAAATGGTTTGATGACTTAAAATTCAAAAAAATTTTAATTTCTATTAATGTTCCCATGAACATACTACATTCAGTGCTCGTTTCACATGTTTTAATGGGTCAACGTTATTCTTATTGTGATGCTTGTACTAGACATCTTTTTCACTTATAAATTGTATATCGCGTTGTTCTGTCACGGGTGGTGTAATTAATGTGTAAATACTTAATACAACACAACTAACTCCATATCCGCATCCGATTCGTTTTTCACTGCCGTTATTGGAGACCTTTTATCATATGTAGTTTTAGTTCTGGCTTTTACATGTAGATAGAAATAATATATCGTTATGAGAATAAGTTTGCTATAATGTGCAATATGAAAATTGTCACAATAGTTGACAATATCATAATTTAAATTTTGTGATCGTAAAGAAACCTATTTACTAAGTCTCTCCTGACCGCAGGTCCATATCCTAGCTTTTAAATATTGTACCATTGAACAATAATAGGCAGTTAGTACACATTTTCTCAGAATATTATGTTATTATCGTAAAAAAGTAACTGGATCTCCTTACGAGAAAACGTACACATTGGAAAATTGATGTCATGTCATAGAAGTTATATTAATTATTTTTTTGTATAAAATTACCAATAACAAAAACAGGAGAAGTGTGAGTTGGGTTCGTGCTATAGACACCAAAACGAATGAGTGAAAAATTCAATATGAAGTCTACATCAACCGCGAAATAAGATGCTTTATTGATCTTACTTGTAAAGAATCTTCGATGAGCGAGTTCGCATTAGGACGTCTTTAAATTCAGCCATTCCCTGAAATCAATTAAGATTCCTGCAGTAGCAGCTCCGAGCAACTCTCACAATAGCGACTCGTCTGTTCGCACGGCTCGCTCCCCTATTTTATTCCGCGTAAAGTATATCCTACAATACCTTTGCGGCCAGCCGTCCGGCTCATAATTGAATTATGTCGTTCACGGCAATTCTAGCGTACACTTAACACAGCTGATTCACGGTTAGATTTACGCTATGCGAAATACCCTGTATCCATTTAACACGGATATCCGACCCTGTCCCAGATGTTGGATTACATATCTATATTCTGGCCTTGGATATGAAAGATCGCGTATGTATCTGGCAACATCGTTATATTATTTTATTAACCATTACTCGCGCTTGATATAAATTCGCGGTCTCTGTTCCTACCTCCGTCTAACTGTCCATAGTTTAATCGAAATCTATAAGTGTGCCAAATTTTCCAATCACGTCGTGTCGTGGCATAAATTTAAGACAGTTTTTCAAAATTCAAAATTTTTGGATTTATATTTGTTACACATACAACAATGCGTATTTTTTTCTCAGTTTCTTAACCTCCTATTCTAATTTTAATCTGCTTTGGAGCAACTAGAAGTAATAATGCAAAGTTAATTAATAATAATTTACTTATAACAGATCTTCGCAAAGTAACATCTGATACTATTAACTAATATGTATCTTTTTAATGTATTATTAAATTGAAAACGTGTACATAACTTGATAATGCTGTTTTTACCATTACATCATTATTACATTCCAACGAACTCTCTCTGGTATTACGTATCAATGCAGGGGCAGCTTTGGAAGCAGCCCGTATTATTCGTATATTCAAAAGGAACACGATAGGAATTCTGCAAACTAATCTGCTTTGAAGGATACATTTCAAACCCACTGGGTTCTCAGATGTCACCCGTTGGCGGGTTTTCCATTCCGTACGTGTCTGGATTTTAGCTTTGCTGGCAAGGAAGTATTTTAATATAGTTGATAATATTTAACAACTTACGTAATACCTTCTCGATTCATGTGTTAAATTAGCTATGATGAAGTACTGTATTTCTTGCAGTACTTGTAATACAAATTATTTTATATAAACACAGGACTGTTGTGAATACCATTACATGCGCTAACAACATTTACTTTCAATAGTAATTACATTAAACTAACCTGTTTGTGATAATATGTATGCGTGAACATTTCATGATTCGTACCAATATTATATCATGCGCTGATGAAAGCTGATGATCAGATAAAACATAATCTTAGTCGCTTGTAGGTAATGTATGGACATAAAAACGATTGAAAAAACTTAATGGTATTTAAGAGTTTTCAATAAGAGTAATATTTTAGTGACATACAAAATAGTGTAATAATAGTATTACAAAATTCGCCACAAGGTTTTCGAAAGAAGAAAATATTTATTTGTCCATAGTTCACAAAACGCAACGCTGTCCTAATCCAAAAAAGAAAATAAATGTTCACATAAGTATAAATTCTAATAAATAAAACTTGCATAATTCAGAATGTAACAGAGAAAAGGAGTCACACTCACCTTTTCATACTACCATTACTGGAATTACCAAAAATCCTGTATGTATAGGAAATACGCAGATTATTATTTAAAGGACATTTGTGTTCAGACAGGCAGACTGAAATCCAAAATATATGTTTAGGCCTCTTTATCGATAACAAAATTCGCCCCATCTGTTATCAGTTCTACAATCGATGTGGCCGTGTCCAATACCATCTTGGTGAAACACATTATGCAAAGATTTTACACAAATCCTTAGTTCTACTAATGCAAATTACATTAACTACAAATTATATTAATTCTTATCTTTTATAATAGTCACTATATTGTCAAACGTCTTCAAGGAGATCGTGAGATTAAGACAAAGGGACTGCAGAGTGGGTTTTATCCACTTAGTTTGAACTAGAAACATATACAGGGTGAATCACATAAATGCCGCTTCTGACAATAACTAACGATTTAAATTAACTCTGTCGCTGATTATTTTTTTTGTAAATTAATATAAAATAAACGAAAAGACACTATCTTTAATGCTATCGTTCAATAATCACCCATGGAGACGAGTGCAATTTTTAGAATATTCCAACGAACTATAAATCTTATCTGCACACATACCAAGTCTAATAAACTTCCTTCATCTTCTGTACATTAAAAATGAGTGTATGAACAGTATCGACGTAGCAACGGCCGTGATGCTCGTGTCTATATGCGTTCATATTCTGTTTATCTATAATAATTTCAATGACTGAAATGTTTTACGAAACGGTAGCTAGGTCTAACTAATATACTATGTATACAAAGTCAAGAGATTCAAGAAGTCACGCTCTCGTCCAACGCGCCGTGTTTGCGGGATAATTATCGGCAAATTTTACAACAGCGATTTCTTTTAGCGATAAGGATAAAGGAAGTATATGTAGATAAGTTCTGTTTATAAAGTGGTTTTTACAAAGCAAAATACCGTTTGTATATCAAAAAAAAATCGATGAAATACTATATTCCTACACTTAATACATGAGTACTTAATGTTCTTAAAGCATGTGCAGATAAATTTCTTTTACTCTTTCTCCCACATTACATAGCACATCTTCGAAATTATTGTTGATACAAAATAATGACGTTTGTAAGATATCAATTATATGAATGTTAATATTTAATATAGCTATGAAAGAAATGGTTACTATGGTTACGGTATCACTGTTTTGATTAACATGTTCTTTGCCTTCGTTTTGTTTCTCGACATTAAAATTAGTTTTGCCCTGTGAAAATCTCTAATTCGACACACAAACATGGTAAGAAGCAAGTGCTCCGTTTGTTATAACTTTTAAACATATTAAGTACCCTTAGAGGTCTGTGCAATTGGTTGCAATTGCTACAAATTGTTCTGGGACAGGACAGAACATCTTACTTTATGTTGTTATGGAGTATTAATGAAGTGTTAAAGCACAACTTATAGATAAAGAATATTATGGTATAGATGCATGTATTAATGACAAGAACACCTAGAAATAATAGTGCTGAAACCAGTTTCGTGCAGGTTAAAATTTACTTCGTAATTGCCATATGTTGTTTTAAAAAATGTGCTGAGAAGTTTCTTCTGCCGTTTCATCTCCTCAATGTTAAGGCTTCTTTTTGAAACTGTAGTAACAGCAAAAAAATACGTGCATACTTATATTTACAAAATACCGAAATGATTGAATGATTTTGATTTTGAATACGGAATCCTTTTTTTTTGTTATGTTAATAGCCGTTAAAAAAGAAAACGTGCCTCTTGATGGCATAAGTTGTACCACTTACATAACGACATTACATTACGCTAACGCAAAACCAGGGGGATACCCATTTCGTTATGGGCAACGAAAAAGACGTACTGGTTCTCCAAATTTCTGCGCGATATATGAACATAGTTCAAAGCAGATATACTATAACTTAGGGTAAGGTTTACCACGGACCATCGCTGAGTCAGATCATTCCTTTCCCTCTTTCAATTTGAACTCCAATTTTTTATTTTAGACAACCAAACCAAGACATTTTTATTTTCGACGCCAAACGACGAATTTCCGACGACCTGGACGTGGAATTTGACATGTGACACTACCACCCAGTAATTTTTCTACGTTTATTTTTCAACAAACTTCAAATATGAAGCGTCTATTGTATCCAACATTTTATTTATTCCATTATTGCATTTCATTATGTTTCCTGTAAAGGCGTTTCCTTGAGTGAAATTTTCCTAAGAATATTAATTACACCGAAAATGATTTAAAGAACTGTTAAAAAATAGAATAATGTTTCTTTCTATACATTGAATCAGAATTATTCTGTATATTTCATCAATCTTCACCGTAGTCCAATCATCTTACAATTTTAATCTGCCTTTGATCAGACAATCAGTTTAAGAGCAAAAATAATACGTTATATTTCCTTCTACAAACAGTTTGAAATAACATCATAAGCTACAATAATGGGTTTTGTTACATTCATCGCTGTTCAGTTTTATTGCCGTGCTGGAACAACCTTCCCCGTCATGGAATACCCTTACTTTACTCTGCAAGGCAAATCTAATATAGGAAATTGACTCACCTCGTCGGTTTATTCACTCTGACCTCACCGCGACTTGGATCGAGGTAAAACGGTTATCCCACGTTTGATTGTGTTAACTTATCTACAAGCTCAGTGGGGAAAGTTCGTGTTGTCATAAGTATTAGGTCTGAAACTTCGATGGTGCAGTTCTGAGAAGCTCATTATCGGAAAAGCTTCTGAGGTAGGTATTTCCGATTACTTGTACGTCGAATGTAGCTACAGTTTGAATTAGTATTTTTTTTGTTGTAAACCTAACCGTTATGTCTAGATCTGTTTAAACATTTTAACGTAAAATGGAACTTAAACCATTTGGCCGCAGGTTCTAATTTGAAATCTTCATATAAACGCCTCTCTAAAAACAAAGATGTCTTAAATGTTCCTGTTATAAGCAAAACTTAAAATAAAGCAAAAATGATAAAGATTGTAGGTATGCAGAACAGTAAAGGCGAAGTGTCGTTACTGCTTTTGTAAAAAAATTGAAAAGTACTATCACTTATCACTTCTTAAAATTATAATAATCTTTAAATAAGTGTCTGAGGTAACAAATTTGGAGGAATTTTTTGCTAGCACCTGCCCAAGGGACGTAAAAATCTTCATCCATCTGATCATCGCACCAACCTACCTAGCTCGTGGTCACCCTGCGGTTACAACAAATGAAGCGGCCGATCCCTCATTTATAGGCCGCTGGAATATATATCACCACAGTCAATTTAATCACAGTAGTACTTGAGTATAGTGATTGTGTTTTGGATTAACCTAGTTTTATACCGTCGTCCTAGAATTATTCCTTCTTGTACGGCAAACGTGACGCCTTCAACTAACGTGGTGATGGTGACAATTTACCATTAAGTACCCTGCGTGCTCGTTTATCGGCTAATTATATAAATAAAAATTCAGGATTGATAAACCTTTGACCGAAACCGAGTTCGACTAGGTTATTATTTATTATTTAGGTATCATTCTAGGTTATTATTTAGGTAGCATTCTAGTTTTTTGATGATGGATAATGTACCAAATGATTGTCCTAGACCATTAATCTATAAAGAATTGAGTACTACATCACGTAAGCCATTTATTTATGTGTTTAATTTCACATCAGGAAAGTTTATTCTCAAATATATACATATATATCCACTGATATCATAGCTTCTTACATTAATACTGATATACGAAGACAGTGGGTCGCTTCTGATAGTTTGTACTTTAGTATCGCCTAGTAGTAGCCTATCCTCTTTAGAGTGGTTTGAAGCAGAGTCTGCTAACGTAAGAGTTAACTTCAAAGCAAACTAAGTTCGAAGAAACTACATACTATCAACAGCTTGGAATTCTGAATTTCTTGAAACTAAAATAAGTGCCAAATTTCGTGCACTATCCCATTTCAAATCTAAATTATCTAATTTGGGCAAAGTAAAATGTGGAAAATATTATAATTATATTCCTTAGGGTTCCTTCCACAAAGGCTTAAAAATAACATAATTAATGCATTTTTATACCAATTACAATAGATTAGATTGCAACTTTTAGCTAATGTAACAGAATCGTCTCCAGCGTTATGATTTAATTATAAATTTAAAGGATACTCTCGGTTAAGTACCAATATCTTACGTAATAACACCATTTATCACTGTAACGACAGTCACGCTCGAACGGTTATAAACTAAATGAGCCCTATAATATTGGAAATTTGCTCGAGGAATGTAGCAGTACTAACATCTGACACTCTTAAGAATTTAATAATATCCAATAGGAATCTAAACTACATGTTTTTCAGAGAAGTAAATCTCCGGCTTAACGACGCAACAAGCGTAAATAATTTTGATTTATGCCGCAATTTTGGCTCCTGTGAACATGTACGATGGGGTTACGACGATGCAATGTCTAACTCTATACCATAAACAACCATTATTTCAACTTTAAATCCGCAAACGTCTCTCCAAACCAATTTCCGAAAGTATATTATCGTGTCGCGTCTTTCGCCTCATCCTACTTTTTGTTTTGCGTGGTCATGTGGGGGATAGTCTGAAATTTCTATTATAACTTCTGTTGACATTAGTGAATAGTTCAGCACATGATCTTTGTATATCGTTATAGTAAAAATCAATATCATCAATAGCCAAGGACGTTACGTAATTTTTTTTCGTTTGCATGCATGAGTACCTACTAACTGACCGCCACAACACGTTACCCAGCGGTATACGGGTCTGATAACTGAGAGCCTGCAACGTCGACGATATCATACAAAACTTTCCAACTACGACAACCGTTTCTTGTCGGACTGAGTCTTTGCCTTAAGTTCTTCTGGTAGCTGGAGCTGGAGCAATATACACGTGTACCCATGAAACTTTTAACCGTACCAATCATTGCTTTTCACCGATTATTAACTTAACATTTATATAGCGGCGTTTGTACCCGCGTAAATATATACATATATGTCTACCCCAGTGATCCTTAATCGAAATTTATTGATAACTTAGTGATAAGACTGAAAAATAAAAATAATCTAAAATGTTTTTATTGCATACATATATAATATTGCTGTTGTGGATTATTGAAAAGCAGATTTACCACCCAATATCTTTTAGATTACTATTGCTGTACATAATCTTAAGAAATTTATTGATGTTCGGATATTCTGGAAGACACTGACAGAATTTACGGATACACGTTACCAGTGTTATAAGCAATGATAAGAGATAAGGTAAAAACCCTACCCAATAAGTAATTGTACTGTGCTCTTGAAGTGACAATCTATAATCTGGACTGTTCTAGACCTTCCCAGAGAGCTTTGATTTCAGTTGTTCATGTCAGATTTCATTTCATAGAGCTATGTTTTGCAATAAGTCTTGGTATTTTATGGGCACGTTTTGGCACCGCGTTTGTTCACCAGCATACGCACGACTCAGCGTTTACCTTCTATTTCGACGCGGTACTCAGGTCTATTTCTGAAATAGGCACCTAAATACGCGAATTGCTTCCAACCATTATTATAGCTAGTGTAATATAAACTTACAATATGCTTTTAAATATTTACCTAGATACATATGTCTGTGTACCGGGGATATAATATCCTAAATTAGTTTTGATTTTTCCTTTTTGATTTCATGATATCAACACGACATGATCCACATACCTAACCCTACCATTTTAAGTTGCAGAAGAAATATAATTAAATATAAAATTTCCTACAATGTACCACTGAAATTCATTAATAACGTTCGAACAGTGACAACTTACAAGAGTTATGATTGAAAATTTGCTGAATTTGACAGGATTATCTATATCGTACGAACTTGATTACACTACGATAAAATTCGTCCAATAGAATCAGTGAACAAGTAAGCTAAAATGCATAATAAAAATATATATTTTTTTAATTTAATCACCTTATTAATTAGTTATGAATATCACAGTAGCAGTAGCGAGATGCAAATAAATTAAGTCGTTAACTACGTAAGTTCGTTCCTATCTATGAAAAGTTTAAGCTGAGTGGAAACTACTTGCATTGAAACTTGGGCTACCCCTTTGATGATTGCGCAACCTCGCACTTTTGAAATTCGAAGTGACTTATTAAAAGTTCGATCCACGGATTATTCATGTAATAATAGTAAGTGTCGCTTCTCACCCTCTTGGCATTGTAAATATCTCGACATATATCTCGACATTCGAGAAAATATTAAATAAAGGAAAGTTATAAAATATGCGGTGACTATACACAATAATAATTTGTCGTTAGACCGTACTTTGGACGTAAAAAGTTGGTAAACTCCGTTTATTTTAAATATAAATGAAATAGGAATTCGGAAGGCATATTTCTGAAAGTTTTTGTTTCAGTATTCGAATGTTTTAAAAGGTGTATTAAATTTTAAAGGTACCCACAACGAAATGAAGTGAAAGATGGAACGGAATTTGGGTTACGTTTTTAATACGCTTTTATTAGCTCGGGTTGTATCTATGTATGTATGTATGTAACGGAATCTTTGAGCTTAATTTTCACTGGTTTCTAAAAGTCTGATCAACTTGAAACTTTGCACACATATCAAGGGCCGATGACAATGCAATAATTTGATAACAGTTTCCCATTATCCTTATTAGGACGGCCAGGATTCATAAATTCTTTTTTAGATCCTCTGTAGGAGAGTGAGAAAGATAGAGCTAGCGCGCGATCTGCGCATGCCTGCACTTCCAGTCAGAGTTACTCTTACTGATTTCTGGAGTCTACGACTTACTCTTTCGAACTTGCTCGGGGACGCGGTATTGCTCAACGGGGACCAAAATGTCTTTAGGATAGTTGCATTCTAACCTTGTTTATTCCTTACACATGCGTGGGTACTAATAAGTCTCATAAACGCAAGTTACTCTATTTAATATTCATATAAGATGTTATATAATAACCGTGATTTATAAAAGCTTCTTATTAATTACAATAAAATAATCAGAACATAAATTTTGAAATTATTTTACAGAACAAAATTCGACAACTAAATAAGATATTTATCGTGATCAAAATCTTTTAATTAATAATTTTATTGATAAAAGTACAATCAACGAAAATGAATTAAAATAAATAATAGTTTAAAAAAACTAAAAAAACACGCTTTTATTGCTAATTGAACTAAAAACTGGAAAATAAATAATAGTTTAAAAAAACTAAAAAAACACGCTTTTATTGCTAATTGAACTAAAAAGTAGAAAATAATTTTTAATTACAAAGAGTCTTTATTACAGTAGTAGAAGTTCGGACAATCAATCATAATTAATTACCTCAAATAAACATTATAATAAAATTTAAGTTATTAACAAAATAATTCAAATCAAAGTAAAAAAAGCGTGGGGTGCTCGATATATTAAATATGACACAATCATTCTATTGGTAACTATCTATAAGAGAAAAGTTATGAAAATGAAGTAAAATGCACCCCACGCTTTTTACTTTGATTTGAATTATTTTGTTAATAACTTAAATTTTATTATAATGTTTATTTGAGGTAATTAATTATGATTGATTGTCCGACCTTCTACTACTGTAATAAAGACTCTTTGTAATTAAAAATTATTTTCTACTTTTTAGTTCAATTAGCAATAAAGGCGTGTTTTTTTAGTTTTTTTAAACTATTATTTTAATTCTGGGACGTAATGATTCATTCGAAATGCCGACTACGGGGGTACGATTTAAAATTCCTCTAGCTAGCGAAGCCTTGTCTCTCCGTCATAATATTTGTGCCATCGCTCTGTTCTAGCACTCTTGTTGGTTCAGAGCATCTCATTACGGGTTTCAGCACACTTTTGAAAATATGAGTCTGTTGGAATTAAAACCTGACCGCTGAGTTATCGCAGGTCCTCGCTACTTCAACAGTCTGCGGAATGTTAAACATATGATCATGTATCCTTGTCAGTTTTAATAAACAGACCTTGAGAAACAAGTGAGGAAAAAATATTTTGTTCCCTTTTTTTCAATTTGGCACACAGATTTTCATTAAATCAAAGTTTGTAAAGTTTTTAAAGATATCGTTGAAACAAAGGAAATTCTGGTATAAATCCAGATTGGATGGCTTAAATAAAATCCAGACCGAACCAATAAAACAGCAAACCGTTTCGGTGGATGCCTTATCTAAGCGTCATCTCCACAATCCTCTTTCGAATTTAAGAATTTCTTTAAATAGATATAGATATATTTAATGTTCTTACGTAACATAGCTGGCAGACTCGCACTAGATAAGAGCTACACGCGAATAGAATAGAGGCGAATGATGAACCTGCTTGGGGGCAAATGCGGTGGGTCAACTCGGCTTAGGTGGTCGGGCATAGCCTTATTGTTGAAATAATGCAGACAGTTAAATGATGCGATATTAACTTGAAATTGTAAAAAAATTTAAAGTAATTCATGAAACAAAGTAGATGGACCAGTGCGAGACGTGTTAGGTAACCGGCGACGCAAGCAAGGGGCGAACGGCGCGCGCCGGCTCCGCTATTGATCGTGGGGAATGACGCCCGGGGTGACCCAAATAGAGCCTCCACACACCCCCCGGCCTCAACCCAAGTATCCCCGTCGCCCGCCCCACCGCCGACCGCTTCACGACGAATTTTCATATCAGCCGGAGTACCAAGGCGAAGGAATGGCCCGGTGCCCCGTCGCTGATACTAATGCCCTTACATAATACATCATGAACGCCTTGTAATTTATTATCGCTTAAAATCTCTTTGTCCTCTCGAACGTGATATTGGCCATAGCCGAAAATTCAAGGGATCATGCTTGAAACGGATAAAGTTACGAGTACATAGGTTAACATATAACTATTCAATTGCGGAGATTTTCAAATGTGCCAAGTAATTGAGGGGCTGTTTTGATATGTTTCGTCAGTACTTAGTAACTACTGATCACATTTGATCCTTATATAATAGAATTGTATATTTTAAAATTTAAGCTTCGGTACGGCAGGTCGCGTAGTAACTGACCTATGCCTGGGAAATTACCGTTCCGAGCTGGTGCATGCGTATTCGTATTCAGGCACCTAATGCATCGCACCGATATTGATTGTCTAGTTTGCCCGAGGTTTGTACATAGGTCCCGCTCATTAATCGATGATTTATTAAAAGCGCTTTTCTAGAATCACGTGAAGAATTGTACTAGTAGTCACCACGCAATTATTATTGTTGTGGACAACTAGATATATCGTTGTCTAGGTGAAATATTACATCAACGGTATGAGGGCGAATTTGAAGCGAAAGACAATGATGATCGGTTGACAGTGTCATTACAAAGTGTTAAGGAGTAAATACAGTTGACATAAATGGCAAAGTAAGTATGATTGCACACTAAATAGCTAAATTGTAAAATGATAAATTGCTCTAGCATTCTCGGCAATCTAAAACAATGAAGAGAAAAATCCTTTTGTTTCACGTTCCTCTCGGACCCCGGTAAAATGAAAATACGTACAAGGGCGGGGCACGGCTACGCTGAAATTAAAAAATGTGCAACTTTGGGCTTTATTTGCACCTGCAGGTAATGTGCAAGAAATATTACATATAAATCTTGTTCGGGAACACTTAGCTCCGTCAATGTGACAACGATTTAGCTTAGTTCCATTCCAGGAAGTTCATTTTTAATGTTTATAGGGGAATATTAATCGGCTGAAGACAGATTGCACTAAACTGGGTAGTAAGTGATGCATCGGAAAATCCCGATGCAAGCACGTGGCTTTACGGGTCTTTCACACCACGTAACGAGAGTGTACAGAACATTCAAAGTATTTAACGAGTATACTGATATATCTTCAATACAGAATACGAGTACGATATTATTCATCAACATTTGCTTGACGCGTAATTACGTCGTTTGAGCAATATCACGTACCGGAAATTAATATCTGACAGGTGGCGCCATTTAGGTCGAAGGAAATATATTAGTAGTTACAAGAAATCAAATTTTTGCCGTTACATTTGTATATCAGATGTACTTCATATCTGTAATGTCCTTTTGAGAAAACAAATCCATCTTGCATAACTCAAACAATCATCGTAGTTCTTACATTCACTATAATAAAATTATGAAATTCACATGTTTTTTCTGCTAGGATGTTAGCCGTCAGGCTAAAGTAACTTCTCATTTATTTCACGAGTTTTAATCATACTTTAATTATTAATCAGCATAAGAACGCCCTCAACTCAAAATGAAATTAAATCGATCAAAACGTACGTCTGTACAAAGAGCTCGCTGGCAATTTACTTTATCGATTCGTTAAAAATAGATTTCTGAATGCATTGTTGTTTTTCAACAGAATAAAATATTCCCACATCCCTATAGGAAAAAAAATAGATTAAATATCCACTGGATTTAGTAATTATTTTTAAAGGATAACAAGAAAGAAATTTGATTTGTTATCTGAACTGAGAGTAATATTTACATTACTGTTTCCTACACATACTATTGACCTTACAAATAATGATTGTGCATATTTTAATGTGTGCCATATATATAGCTGGACATGAATGTTTTGGCCATACGTGTGGATTTATTGAAACAGGAAACGCGGCCACGTCGTGGGCCCGCTAGCAATAAAATATCTACCTTTTACAATTTATGTGCAAATGTTTTTTTGACATTATCATAGTGTGAAAGTAATAAAGCGAGAACAAATATGTATGGATATTCACTATTCATAGTATTACTTTAAGGTCCTCCTTATGTTACCTATGATGCTATAATATCATTTTATCAGTGTACATTTCAAAATACGCTTATTTCTGTACAAAATTATCAGAAATTGTTTGATTTTAATTTTCTGTTTTGCTGATTTAATGTACGGTTTGTAATTACTGGAGTAGGGTGCGCCGCAGTCGGCCATCCTTCCGTTCACTTTCGCCCGTCGCCTGAAGGACAAACGGCTCGTAAAAATTTATCTACCCTATCGGTGAGAAAATGATTACTCGACACAAAAATTCTTCCAGATTGTAAAATTAATTTTCTGTTTAATACTTTCCTGTATCAATTTTGGATTTGGAATCCGGATAAAGATTTGAAAGACAGGAACGTGCATGGACGAAAACATTGACGATCGGAGGTTGTCATCGGTGCCGGTTGTGGAAGGTTACGTGAGGGGCGGGCGGGGCGTCGTGCGCAGCGGGATGCGCGTGGCAGTGGCAGCGGCGGCGCTGGCGTCGTGACGCAGTGTGACGTCAGTGCGCCGTCGGCTCGATACGCGCCGGCCCCATCGTCAGTCGCCGCCCGACCCAGGCCGCCGAACGTCGCGCAGTCGCGCCTTCTCCATCCGTGCACTCTCATACCGGGTTTTAGTTTCGTACCACGATGACATAGCCCCAGTGCCGTGCGACGAGCCGACGTGAAAGCGCACATATTTTTAAGTTTTTTCGTTAGTACAAGGAAGCCGTAACGGTCACCGTTGTTCCAGAACTAGCGACGACCCAACCCGCTCAGTCGAGGATCAGAGACGAGGCCGAGAGGCGGTTCACACTTTTTAATCCGCCTTTCCAATAAAGACTAGCGAAAATGGGCGAGGTGAGTGCAGTGTCGCTTTCTGTAGTGCTTGTAAAGGGCCTTTGCATTAGCAATAGCAGCGAGCCCTATCGTGGGGCTCGACGACTTCATGAGTTCACGTCTACGGGAGTGCGGTAGATATCAGCGGGATTTGATATATATCGAAGAAATTAGCGTCTGTGATGTGCTTCCAGTCCTTCCAGCATGCCTCCTGCATCGTCTCCAAGGGATTCATTAGCACGTTTTAAAGTCTTTGTCCTGCTAACAGCTTTAGTGCTCAGTAGCCTGCGCACTCATTAGTTCCTGAACAGAATTTTATCTGCTACACATCTGCAACCGTTTTGAGATTTACTCTTTACATTTTTTTTTATTGTAGTAGTTTTAGTTTTTGAATTTATATTTGTAGTAGTTGTAGTTTTTTTTGTGTAATTATTTGACAAGGAGCAAAAAGGGAGCAGTGTGTCGGGTACGGCGCCGGCTGGTTGCGTAACTGCCCGTATCGATCTGTGCGGCGAGCGAGACACTTCACTTCACTCTTCTTCATGTGCCGCTGAAACACTTCCTAAACACTCCAATTAGAAAGCCACTCTAATTAGAACTCGATAACTGCAGCTATCAACGCAAAATTCAGATTTTTTGCCTTAGATGATACCAAAATTACCGAGCTACAATTTTGCACACAAAGAAAATATCACCATGTTTAGTCATAATGAAGTGAAACATTTCTATGAAGAATAGATTGAAATTCGCATTACAGTAACGTATATGTCATGAGACATAAAGCATAAAAAAAATCTTACCAGAAAACTTTACAATTTGTGAATCGTGTGGATAGATTTCAATAAATAATGCTGGCGCATTAAACCCAATTATATAATATCGTTCAAATTGTTTCAAAATGCGGAATCGTAATTCTTTTCCAGTAGCCCAAACAAAAATCATGATCATAATTTTTTTGGTCGTTGCATTTAATGATCTAGGAAGATTCCATGCTCGTTCGTATACGATGATTGGTTTTGGTCGGGCATTAGAATAAGTGTTCTCCTTCCAAGGTGTCCTGAAGGAAGTGGATAAACAGGTTGCCGGGAGGCGGCCGTGCTTCGGACACGAGAACTATAGCACCGAAGGTTTATTAGAAAATTGCCTAGTCATTATGTCATTTAAATCGCATAGAGTGCCGTCGCTCTATTGGAGTATTTCCTTTATCCTTTATGACGATAGCGAGCACGCATCAATTAGGCTTCTAGACGTGGTCCTTCAAATTAGGAAATTTCAAAAAATCCCTTGACATGCGTCTATGTAAGTGAACCGGGAGTTGATTGTAATAAATTTTTTACAAAGCATATTTTACGGCTCAAGAAATATTGATATGAGAAATATTGAAAAAAACACTTCTTTATTTTGAAAAATGTACTATATTTAGAAGCCTGCTGGTTTTTGATAAGAAATAGAAACTATATACGTATTTAAACGTTAAGAGTTTACCAGGACTTTGTGAAATCATGTAATGTCCTTTGTTGTACTCGTAGCGTTAACAGATGATTGACTTTATAATAACATACGTGCAATTTTCTTAACATTGTATCATTCGAAGTAATTAGTGGTTTCCATTGTAATATTCAACATTAATACTACTGACACGGTACAGATACTCATTAATTTTTATTTTCATTTTTATTTGATTTTACCTTTTCGTAGACATTAGTGTAAATCTCACCTATTTATATATTAATTTTAAAAGTAGACAATTATTAAAACGCTCTGACATAACTTACACACTTTATAATATTCATTTAGGTGGTGAAATAATTTTTTTTCTGCAAAAGTTAGGTGTTAAGCTGAAATAAATTAATTTTTAGTAATCTTAGAATTATCTGAATTAAAAAATACTTTAAAAACATAAAACACAGAGTTATTTCGAGGATTTGATGACTATTTTAAATTGTCAAAACGGGCTTTTGTTGTGGGAACGATTTTCATGGGCCACGCCCTACTACGGGTATATGTACATGTCTTCAAACAAAATAATATTTAAATTGAAATAGAACACCTTTCCTAATGGTTTACATAATTATTGGTACTAATACTGACAAAACTGTAAGCTTAGGGCGATCGGCAACTCCATAACCAGCAAATCTTATCACGAACTAAATTCAATGTTTTATTTGTGTGTAATGTTAGGGGAACTCATAGGATAAACATTAACAAATTAAATCTGTCACCTAAATATACACATTTTAGGACCCCGTGTACATAAATATTATAAACATAAGTATTAAAATTGGTCGTCGTAGAACACTGTTATCGTTAAAGTACGTTTATTTTCAAATATCAAAGTACAGTATTGTACATTTTCCGATAAAATATTATTAAAAAAAATGGAGCATAACCAAAATCGGTTGATAGAACGTGAATTACGTAAGGCCCCACTAGGAAATGTTAAGAACGTCTAAGGTACCAATTTCAAAGTTTATACACTCTTTTACTGAGATCAAAATTAATCAGAGTTCAAAGTAAAAAAGGTCTATGAAAATTGTATGCGTTAGCGCATTTTTAGATTTTACCATCGAAAAAAGAAGCATATCCATATTTCAAACTTTTGGACGGAAATTATCTCGTATTATTTATTTGAATAACATTAGAAAAGAACAGTAGATGAAACTATAACTAATGGTTAAAGAGAAAATAAAACGTTAATGGTTCTAGAAGTAAGTTTAAATAAATTCCATTGACATAAATTTAATATAAATTTTTTATTTTACATATATCGTATACTTTGTCCAAATGGCAACCTTTAAAAAATTTTTACTTATATTTACTAAAAATGCAAAAATTAATGATTCCTCAGAACATTATTTCTCTATAATTATAAAAATCATTTCAATCATGTACTTTATTGTACCCTTCGTATGATATAGAACATAACATGCCTGATGGGATATGCGATTTAACTCGCAGTAGAGCAGAGGTTTTTCTCAGAAGACCTAAACCTAGCATTATCGTGCTATTCCAGAGCGGATTATTGGCCAACCCTTAGATTGTGCAAGATGGACGGGCGCAATACCGAAAGCCATCCTACATGGCTTAACGTTGGTTTTCAAACGATAGTTCGAACTAACAGTTACAGGTATGTGTTCTCCGATACGTAACTATAAAAATACTTGTTATAATTTTTTATTACAACCATTAATAGTTAATAACGAATTGATGTAATAATACCTAGAATTATAAAGTGAAATCTAATTCACTGTAAATCTAATTTAATTTCTATAGATGTCATTATATTCCGAACTGGTGGCCCCGTCAACAAAATAACTAAAGCTTTTTGGATGCCACTTAATAATGTAATAATGAAATTACTTTGTGGTTAAATTTATAAAGGTTTACAAATATTCAGTGTAATTAAAAGGAAATAATTGGAAAGAAAGGCGATACAATTAGAACAAAAGAAAATATATATTTTTCTTGTAAATAAGCTTTATAAAACACAACGGCCGATGCCATAACAAAGGATAACTGAACGGATATTTATCTACAGAAATTGAATGCTAATTTTCATGACTGAAGTCATTAATCACTTAATTGCTCCTGGAGATCTAAAATTATAAAAATAAAATGGCTCAAATAGTAACAATGGTCGATTCAATTAAAACCAAGTTGTCACCTTACAATATTTTCATCAACACATTTAGATAGCAAAATGAATTGAAGGGCGCGGTCTGTTTATACGTTGTACTAACGTCAAGGATTCATGTTATAAACGTTCACAAAATTATAATTATACCCAACTACCACTGACTGTGTGATGAGATGTTTGGAATATGATTTCTGAATATAACGAAGATTGACCGTGACAGTGATTGTTTTCTATTACTTTTTGTAAAATTTTTAAAACAAAACAGAATGTTGATTCCAGTGATTGGATTAAATACTATTCAAATCATTTGATATTCCACTGCAATTGAGAACAAACTTGAAATAATTTGATTGAAGTTTTCATGGACATATTTAGGAATAAAAATTCTATGGTTTTTTTTTAGATAAATAGTTTTTTTTTGTAAAGCGTTAAATCGGTATTTTTTATCATAAATTCTGTAAACGATATACATATTTCATTACGAGAATGAACGGAAATTACCGGAGCTCTCGGAAATGACAATTAGCGAATTATTGATACATGGTATCGATAAACATGAAAGAAAATTAATTAAACTACAAATATATCGGGTCATTAGTCTCCTAATAACTTGTTTACCTAATTTCTATTTCCGTTCCGAACGTAACTTGTTATTACGGATAATTCTGTAACAGAACATTAAACAATATACAAAATTTAATTGAAACAACCCTAACGAGAATATGAATGTTTGTAATGTAAAATAAAAACATTTTTACATGCTTTTATATTATTTCATTTGTTACTTATTTACATAAACAAAATCGTTATTCAGATAACATTGGTGACACATAATTAACCTGATATCTAAATTGAGTTCAACAAAACATAATATTGCAGACATAAATTTTGATAATAAATTGGACTTTAAAAATAAATAAATACCTACTAAGAAATGTTACAACGTTTCTTACAAAACCAATACAATTAATAATAATCATATTGTGATTATAAAACTAAGCTAAGAAATCAAAATGAAGTTATCGACATAGAGACAATAGTTTTAAGCAATTTTACAATTTGCACTATAAAAAGGCAAAAAATTAAAATAACTTATTTGTTTTTACGTACTCAACCATTAGATATTTAGTCAAGACATAATCTCTTGGGTAAGAAGAGTGTGGTCAAGAAATAATGCATGCATGCATATTGTCACCTATACATTTCTCTGTCCCCAAACAGTAGTGGCAATAGAGGTTTAGAAACAAGTATAACCCTAACCACATCAACAAAGGCACGTGAACGTGCTTTGCTAATAATATTTTGGCAGCGATCGTCTAATTGCCGGACAAGATTCACGCAACAGCTTCGCGACGCGGCGTTCGTTAAAAATAATTGTCTCATTCACATGCCACGAAACTACTACGATAGTAACCACAAATTTTCGGTATAAAGCAGTTTCGTGGCCGTGACACTGAATCGTCGATCGCTGACGTTCGGAGTAATTTCCCAAATGGATCGTACGTAACATTAGTGGATCGATGTTTTTACACTTTCATTAATTTAATAAGATTAGCGTCTGTAATTCCACTGGCATGAGAAAAGAATAGAGAATGAGTGGTGGAATACCACCTAGGCCTCCTCAGTTATAAGGAGAGACCCATATCCTGCAAGTACAAGGATGGGCGCAAAAACTATTTCCTCATTAAATTATTAGTAATGTAGTAAAATCAAAATAATTACTAATATAAGATACTTCATATTATGTAGAGAAGTAACAAATTTATCTTTCTCTAGTTATTGAGCGAATCCCTCTTGTCCTTTGGTTACAACTTTGAACACAAAAGTGTTGACGTAGCACAATCGCAAGTTTCGGTCTCGTTAAAACTTATTTCCACTTTCCACCAGATTCGTATTTAACCTTTACAGAGATTATAGAATGCGGTCGACGGGGTCCGAGGGTGGCAACCTTGTCTTTCAGCTATTTATGTCGAGGGTAGCAAGAGGCTATTGAGGGTTAGGCAGCAGTGCGCATGCGTTCGTAGGCCCGCTTATGTAATGAGGACTACACGCCTTCATTTGCGAATTAGCAATATAGAAAAGTGAAGGGATATATAGAAAGATCAATTTTTTTTAATATACAGAATTAAAATCTTTGTAGCAGGACTTCTTTTAGGTACTTTTGACAACTGGTCACATTCTACGATTTATTCGTCCTGTGCAGAATTTAGGTCAGCGTTTTATATATTATATACACGTTTTATATATTTTATATATTATATACAGCGCAGATATATTATTTAAATGTAAACGTTACAAAGATTTGTTATAATATGGATAAATTATCTTTATCCCTTAAATTAACGAATTCTCGCGTGACCCACAATCTATTATTGACACTGCGTCCAACAAACCATTGTTCTACTTCTGGTAATAACCTTCATGGGAATTCAGGGCGCGGTTTAATGAGGCCCACTATGAAAACGTTCATCAATTATCGACAGCGGCGGCTCACTTGTTTACAACATCGCAGACGCATATAGCCTCGGTCACATTCGATGACTCGGGCTTCGAATAATGTTCATGCGCGTTTCAGTAATAACAATAAAAGCAAATCGAACTGCAATGAGTTCAGTTGAACAGCAGTGATTTTCGCACATATATTCTTGCAACACTTTAGTTTATAGGGCGGCAACGAATGGGAGCATCGTAGTATATGGCGATACGTGGCCTTACACCTCGCTTAGGTTCGCACACGCAACTAGTTCAGATCAATTGAGTGCCATTGAGCCAGCGATCCCAGCAGAGGACTATAGCATATGTGAAGGTCACGCCACACGGACACGCTCCCCGTTGCTGAGTGCTCTACACTACACAATTGCTTTTTAGTTGTTTGTCGCGTTCGTTTCTGCTTTATAAAGTATTAATTTGCCTTGAATTATCTGCATCGTACCCATGCAACGGATCTTCTTTTTTTTATTTCTTTCGTTTCAACATTATAAATTATTAAATGTTACATAATAACTCTGTTTTTTCGTACGCCACAGCTAGTAACAAGATTTTATTACCTGAAACAAAAGTGATCTAATTTTGACATTCACATCGTTTGTTTTCTGACAAATAAAATTGTTGGATTCACTGGATCACTTTTGCACGTGTATGTTCTTGTGTGTATACGCATGATTCCGTTTTTGTAGATTTGCTGTATAGTGTGTTTTTATTCAGCTAATTAAAATGTAACGTTTAACACGTTCAACGGAATCCTGCGTCATAACATCGATCATCCTCACTCTCATGTGTAGATTCCACAGAGTGCATGGCCCGTACGGCCGCCTTGTAGAACGTGTCTAGCCCCTAGTTATGTTTGCAGCATGGCCGTTCCGACTCGTACCGCGTCGCCACCATCGCCCCCATTAAGGACGATAATAGAACTGCCGATGGACAGTACAAGGTTTTTAATTTACATTATCATCTCATATTAGCATTTTCCCAGTGACAAACAACGCGACCTGTCGTTGCGGCGGGTTTCATTCACTAGTCATTAATGTAATGCATGCTTACATTTTCTATTAAATAATTTTGCATTGTTATCTCTTGTTTCTACAACTCCAACTTTGCTACATATATAATAGTTCTTGTTGTCGCAGTAAGACTTAATAAAATGAAGCCCGAAAAGAAATATTTCATTGTTGTGCTATAAGAAGCATCTTGGCCTACATTTTAGCATTTCGCCACGTAATACTATTTATATCTCATACAGACTCGCCGGAAACCCCCCGCGAAGAAGCGAAAACCAGGAGATTTAGATGATCTCAAGCAGGAATTGGACATCGACTACCACAAAATCACGCCGGAAGAACTATACCAAAGATTTCAAACACATCCTGAAAATGTAAGATACTTTTACAAAATTAACAACAAACGATATACATAAACAACACTGACCGCTGTTCTTTTTTTAATACAAATAAACATCACAAATAATTTCATTACTTACAGGGCCTTAGTCACGCAAAAGCGAAAGAAAATCTCGAAAGGGATGGTCCAAACGCACTTACACCACCAAAACAGACTCCCGAATGGGTGAAGTTTTGTAAAAATCTGTTCGGTGGTTTCGCGTTACTACTGTGGATTGGTGCTATTCTATGCTTTATTGCCTACGGAATTCAGGTACAATTTTGTTCTTATATGATGATGTAACATTGTATCTAAAGGATGCAATAAACATTTGATCACGTTATTTTCAGGCGAGTACTGTTGAAGAACCTGCGGACGACAATCTGTATCTTGGTATCGTATTAGCGGCTGTGGTGATCGTAACGGGTATATTCTCATACTATCAGGAAAGCAAGTCTTCAAAGATTATGGAATCGTTTAAGAATATGGTACCTCAGTTCGCTACCGTCATTCGTGAAGGTGAAAAGTTGACTCTGCGAGCGGAAGATCTTGTACTTGGCGATATTGTTGAGGTTAATATCATAAAATCCATTGATACTTTCTTCTCAAGTAAATCTGTCGACTAGCTTTAGATCTTGATGTAAAATTTGACAATTGATGTAATATGTTCCAGGTGAAATTCGGTGACCGTATCCCAGCTGATATTCGGATTATTGAGGCGCGTGGTTTCAAAGTAGACAACTCCAGTTTAACTGGCGAATCCGAACCCCAGTCTCGTGGACCTGAATTCACTAATGAGAATCCACTTGAGACCAAGAACTTGGCCTTCTTTTCCACAAACGCTGTCGAAGGTACAGCTAAGGGAATCGTCATCTGCTGCGGAGACAACACCGTAAGTTTTCGTACATGCGAAATTTCAACTTGTTCATCAGGAATTTACAGAATTCTCAATAATTTTTATTTGATTCTTAGGTAATGGGACGCATTGCTGGGTTGGCTTCCGGATTGGACACCGGTGAAACCCCCATTGCTAAGGAAATTCACCATTTCATTCACTTAATTACTGGTGTCGCGGTTTTTCTCGGAGTTACATTCTTCGTCATTGCCTTCATTCTCGGATATCATTGGCTCGATGCTGTCATTTTCCTCATTGGTGAGTATTAGACAGTACAGGAGGTTCAGCCCTTAATTCGTTATTATATTATTATATATTAATATTCGTTAGGCCTAGAAGTATGTAGGATGTAGTTCTTACGAACGGACGTCAATACCCAAATATAAGGAGCAATGAGTAACCTATGAACAACTTATTAATATTAGTCCATTTTATAAAAAAAATTGCATCAGGTTCCTAAAACTTATGTTTTATGTACCAGGTATCATCGTAGCAAACGTACCTGAAGGTTTACTGGCCACTGTAACTGTATGTCTGACTCTCACTGCCAAACGAATGGCCTCCAAGAACTGCCTGGTGAAGAACTTGGAGGCTGTGGAGACCCTCGGCTCCACGTCAACTATTTGCTCGGACAAGACTGGAACCCTCACCCAAAACAGAATGACAGTCGCGCACATGTGGTTCGATAACCAGATCATTGAAGCCGATACCACTGAAGACCAGTCTGGAGTTCAATATGGTAAGCTTAATGTTTCGTTAAATTTTATGTCTCCGTGATCTATGCGCAGGTCGCTGCGCAGTACTCTATTTTAGAATATATGTAGTGGGCGTGGTGTTGTACATGCGCAAATTTCAAGTTGTACCGTAGTTCAGAAGGTTCAAATAATTGTCGAATACTATAATTAACTATTGAGTTCGTTGCAGTGTTTATAAGGTATAAATGAAAAGTAGTTGGGATATTATTAATAGAAATATATATGTAATAAACATAAAATGTTGGTGTGTTTTATTAGATCGCACTAGTCCCGGATTTAAGGCTCTCGCTAAGATCGCTACTCTTTGCAACCGTGCCGAGTTCAAGGGAGGTCAAGATGGTGTGCCAATCCTGAAGAAGGAAGTCGCCGGTGATGCCTCTGAAGCTGCCTTACTGAAATGCATGGAGCTCGCGCTGGGTGATGTGATGTCTATAAGGAAACGTAACAAGAAAGTCTGCGAAATTCCCTTTAACTCTACGAACAAATATCAGGTGTCTGTCCATGAAAGCGATGACCCCAGCGATCCTCGCCATTTGCTCGTAATGAAGGGTGCACCTGAAAGGATTCTCGAACGCAGCAGCACTATCTTCATCGGTGGAAAGGAAAAGGTAAGATCAAACTTTGCTCAGATTCATTGACGGTCATAGGTCTCTTCTCGAATTTTGGAACATCACAACCATGACATTACATGACAACCATGCTATCGTTCCCCATCAAAGCGAATCAGTGTAGGGATCAGTGACAAACCCAAAGTCGAAAGGTGTCGAAAGTGCCTTAACGATCAATATCTTACGATAACAACTGCAATTTAAAACTCCCTAGACCTTGCCAACGTAGGAAACGAAGGCGCTCTATACCTTGCCACCGGCGATCACTCATGTAGCTACTGACCACACCTTGTGTAACTATGAGAACACCACTTATCTACTTATTGTTACCAGGTATTGGATGAAGAGATGAAGGAAGCCTTCAACAACGCTTATTTGGAGCTCGGCGGTCTCGGTGAACGAGTGCTCGGATTCTGTGACTTTCAACTACCCTCGGACAAATATCCCATTGGCTACAAGTTCAACACTGATGACCCCAACTTCCCCCTGGATAATCTCCGCTTCGTAGGCCTCATGAGTATGATTGACCCTCCCCGTGCCGCTGTGCCTGACGCCGTCGCTAAGTGTCGATCTGCTGGTATTAAGGTATGAAATCGTTCGCAGATCACACATATACGTTAGGTGGCGCTACTGTTCAGAACAAACATTCTTTATCTTTTCACTAGTATTATTTGTTACTGATTTCATATATTAAAATCTCGTGTGACGATCGACGAAAAAAAACATTTTTCAAATCATATTTCGTCAGTTCCTAACTCGAAAGTATAACTGTATAACTTTAATAATTGAAATTCTTCAATAATTTTGAAAACTGAAAAAATATCTATAATATGGTAATAATTCCCTGTATATATGTGTTTTTGTGATACAATTTCGTTTGTACATCAGGTAATAATGGTGACGGGCGATCACCCGATCACGGCGAAGGCTATCGCTAAGTCTGTCGGCATCATATCGGAGGGCAACGAGACCGTCGAAGACATCGCGGCCCGACTCAACATTCCCGTTTCGGAGGTCAACCCGCGCGAGGCGAAGGCGGCCGTCGTGCACGGAACTGAGCTCAGGGAACTCAACTCCGACCAACTCGACGAGATACTCAAGTTAGTATTTGAACTTGCATTCAATTTCGCCGTCGACGTCGTTTGTCATATTCGGTAGTGCCCCCTAGAGTAATTTCATTGCACGAGTGTGCGATTTTGCGGGGCGTTTAAGCTGCGTGATTAGATCTGATCTTTTTTCTTTTATGTTAATATGGCCGATATCCGGGCACAAATACGTGACACTTTATGCATCACCGTCACGGTACCGGGAAAGAAAATAACATGTGGTATATTGTTGTAATAGATGGTAATTTTTGCGCGTCAAAATTTTTCAGTTTTTTTTTTTTCAAATTTTTTCAGTGGTTATGACAATGATACGTCCTCATATCGTATCCGAAGTATTTTTATAGACACGGATAATTTTATCCAACAATTAACTTACCTACCTAATAATCGACCCCTGGAGCCCAGTGGACAGCGACTCTACCAGCCGAAAGAGGGATCTTGGGTTCGGTACCCGGTAGGGGCAAACGTTTACCTGACGTTGGGGTGAGAATGTTTGTTCGGGGGTCGTGGGTGTTTGTGATGATTTGTTTATGTCCATCGTGAACGTTACATTCATTCAGAAATCATATTTATTGTCCTGTTTGGTAGTCATCGTTGAGGTAAATTATTATTATTATTTACTATACAAAAACCGACAAAATCTCTACCAGGTTCCACACTGAAATCGTGTTCGCGCGGACGTCGCCACAACAGAAACTGATCATCGTGGAGGGTTGCCAGCGTCTGGGCGCCATCGTGGCTGTAACTGGCGACGGTGTCAATGACTCGCCGGCTCTGAAGAAAGCCGATATCGGTGTTGCCATGGGCATTGCTGGCTCGGATGTCTCTAAGCAGGTAAGTTTGAGTTTGAGAGCTCCTGGAATACCACTCTTGTCTCAACCGACCGGACGTACATTCAATTGCGATTTGCGGATTGGTGGCAACAATGAACATATTAATTTGTCCAAAATTGATAGACCGCCAAAGGCATTTGAAAAGGCTTGAACGGTCCTTCTGTATAATGATAAGAGATAAAATTGATCAGTGACGTGCCCACCGAGGCATTCGTATGAGGCGATAAATACGTTATAATGAATTAAATAATGTCCTATTTTCTAAATTTTTAACATTAATCATATTTATATACATTAGATTCAATAAGTACCAAGAAAGACAGAAAATCAATTGACCAACAGTATTTATACTTAATTCCCGATTTACATATCCAGCCAGACCTACTGAAAATGGAATTGCATTTTTGTCTTTCATTTTGCTAATTATTTTTTCTCTAACGAATTGGTATTGGGTTTATCTGTAAAACCTCAATGTAATACAAGAATTAAACGGATGCCACGTTCGTAGGCCGCCGACATGATCCTGTTGGACGACAACTTCGCATCCATCGTCACCGGCGTCGAGGAGGGACGACTCATCTTCGACAACCTGAAAAAGTCCATTGCGTACACCCTCACATCCAACATTCCCGAGATCTCGCCCTTCCTCGCCTTCATCCTGTGCGACATCCCCCTCCCCCTCGGCACTGTCACCATCCTCTGCATCGATCTCGGAACCGACATGGTAAGTTCGACCTTACGTCAAACGTGACTAGTGTGAACTTTTGTGTGCCGTGATTCGATGCGAGCGCATACGATGTACTTCTAATATTGAAAAATAAATAGAAGAATGCGGTGAAGTTAACACGTTGCTAGGCAACGGTCTTGATTTACTGTCAGATCTCTATTTATTTTTTATTAAAATGACAGTCAGTACGTACTATTAAGACGGTACTTTTAAAAAAAGTTTGCGCTTGTATTAGAATACAATTATAGTAAGTAAATACAACTGATTTTTTTAACAAACGAAGTGGCTGTACAACTCTTTACGTTATTATTTTAGTGTGACCCATAGAGTTCATGCAGCTTCGCGTTGTATGAATGAATTCATAATTATTTATTGTCAGTTGTATTTATACTGACGCCAGAATGGTAATCTCAATACCAATATATATATTTTAATACATTTAACAGTAGCTGTTTAGGATAATTTATATTTATAAAAAAGAAGAATCCTGAACATCTGCTGTAGAGTAACTATGACGTGTGTGTCTTCCTTAGAACTTTCAGCGCTGGCTACTTAAAGCGGTATGCGTATTTAAATATATTTAATAGAAGATTGACACTAGGTACCAGCGATTGCACTCGCGTACGAGACGGCCGAGGCGGATATAATGAAACGCCCGCCTAGAAATCCATTTTGCGACAAACTTGTCAACGAGAGGTCTATAACAATTTAAATATTGCGATGTGTTGCCATAATGTAACCTAACTGGTTTCCAGCTAATAACTTCGCTGTTGCATCGGTATCGTGACGAGTGGGTGTATTCTAATAATACTTATCTGTGTAATCATAAGGTTCTATTCATATTGGAACCGCTCGTCGATACATACTGAATTTTTCACAATCGCCGTACATAGGACCGTATGATTACATGGAAGTGCGACGTAAAAAATGTTTGCTGCGATTTTTACATGCAAGCTATTTTTAAGCGTACAACTAACTGTAATACTTTGATTTGTTCCGCCGTAATAAGACTAGCGTCCGTGACAACCGAAGCTTTGAAAAACGAACAGTTTAATTTCGCTTATGTTTGATTAACCTTTTACTAAATGCGTGTTGTTTGTATGAGAATCCCCTCATCGAGACGGCCGTGAACGGTAGACGGGATCGATGGTTACTGTCCACGACAATTGGCGTAGTGTTACCACAGTTGAATCAGACACAACACACATCAATTACAAAAATCACCCATTGCCATTCTCACGACCATCCAGTCACGTTTATCGAAATATTGAAATAGGTAGCGTTAGATACGATACGTCCATTGTCATCCATTTGGTTAAATTTTGAGTTGGACACACCGGAGACGTACTTAGGGGTGGAAGAAGTCACTTCATGATCAACATTTTTTATGTGTTATTTATTAATATTTTGTTTTCTGTGATAGTTTTAAGTGATACAAGTCGATGCAAGCATACGCTCGTGAACTGAATAGCCGGTAAGAATGCTATTAGTGCCAGCCTCAAAATGAGGCGTTGTGTTTAATTCTCCCGACACGGATTTATTTAACTTTGAGGTTGCTTATAATAATCGTCAAGTTGTACAGCATTCCAATTTGGTGCTTTTATGTCGATAAAAATGTTGAAGCTCTCGTCACCTCGCTTGACGCCTGCCTCAGACTGGCGTCATTTTGGCGTCGTTACGTCGTGTCGTATATCCGTACGAGCGTATGGTCGCAGCCGGCCGTGTTAAGTGTTGGATGTTGTACACGTGTGTTTACGATGCACGCCTGTCGTTCGTGCGCGAGGGGAGCGTTCGCTCTCATAGCTAGTGTTTGTGTAGGTGCCCGCCATTTCCCTGGCTTACGAGGAGGCTGAATCTGACATTATGAAGCGACAGCCGCGTAATCCTTTCACTGATAAACTCGTTAACGAGAGGTAAAACACCGCGAGTGGGCCCGCACTCGTTCAAAGATATTTTTCTATCGCTATTTTGCTTGCTATACTACGTACGTGTAAGTTAGTCTTCAATATTTGGAGTTCGGTCGTAGCCTGCAGACTGTGGACGGTGCCCTGTGGGACACGACTCCTAGCTCTTCTTAAGTAGATATTGAAGGCGACAATCGCACCGCTCCTTTGCGTTGTCTTTTGTGTACTTTTTGTTACTGTAACGAACCTACAGGAGATGTTAAGTAGCTTGATGTCGCAATGGAATAACGTGTTGCCGGGCAGGTTGCACTCCGAACACATTATTCCATCTGTGTTGTGGTTCTATATTTAACTATTATACTAACTGCGGTGTGGTCGCGCGTAAGGTAAGTATCTGGCTGTCCCTGTCGTCTGTCTGTCGTGCATGCATTACACACTTTCCTTTCACATTTTTTTTTCCTTAATTATTATTATATTTCTACTTTTATCTTATTTTTATTTAACTCTCATGACCTTCATGCACACTGCGACACGAGATTATTTCCACATAAGTTCGCCGCCATCTACCTAGGTATTACAGTACCTAGGTACCTAGGTACTGTAGGATTTCATGTCATCTAACGACGTACTGTATATCTCTGGGGCGGTCTCTCGGCCTGCTCGTGTTGATGATTATGTAATATTTAATTAGTACATGAACACCTTGAGATATTTTATCTTTTACCTGAATATTTTAACTTATACGGCTCACTTGAACTTCACTAGTGTAGTATTTTAAATATGCCGTTCTATGGTCCATCGAAAACGCCAACTACATTGTATTTTGAACTTCGAACACGCTAACGTTTTCATACTTTATTGTAATCACTAGTCAGACATTGATTTTTACTACTTTTAAGTGATTGTCGATAGAGCCGTTACTTTGAACAATATGTATGTAATTATGTGTATCGGACGTTAGAGGTAGACGTTCGGGAACTTCGGAGCGGACGGTGTGTATACACGTATATTTATTATGTATAAGCGGAGCGTGGACGCTAAAGGTCGCGCGTGTTGTTGGTTTGTCCTGATTGCTTGGTGTTACCGAAGGTGCCTGCTATATCATTGGCGTACGAGGCACCCGAGTCCGATATCATGAAGCGGCAGCCCAGAGACCCTTACCGGGACAACCTCGTCAACAGAAGGTCGGCCACGCACCAGCCTGCCGCCGCGGCAACGCTTCATAGTTCTCATTTGGGTGTAAACACGACGATTAGACCGCATTCAGTAGACGACGGACTAGAATTTTATGAACCGCTCAGAATAGAACAACTTTTTTCAAAGTATGCGTTAGAAGCGGTGTTCAAAAATGGAACGGTACAATTTCCACGGGGCGAAGCATACTTTGAGAAGCACCAAGAGCGCATTGAATAGTTTGGTTCGTAAAATTTTAATCCAATTCAGTGATTGGTTTAAAGAGATGTTGTATTCAAAATTTTGAACGGTGCGGCTACTTGTGGTTCAACAGTACCATTTGAAAATGGATGTGGAAGAGTGATTAATCGATTATAGAGTTCCGACCCCACCCTTGTTTAGCACTGAGCAATTACTTAGCGGCGACGCCGAGTCGAACACTTGCCTACCCACTCTGTATTGTCATACACAACAAATATACCAACAAACAGATTACCTACTACCAGCCGATCACTTTGTAAATTAATATTTTCTGTATTGAAGTAATTCTCTTGAGAATGTTTTTTTTTCTCTTCACAAATGGTTTCCTAATACAAGTCTATTCACACCATAGACTTAGAAGGAGCTAGTCCTGTCTATCTTCACTCTTCCATATTTCAAAAATTAGCAAATCATTAGGCGGCAGTGTAATGTGAGAAGAATGCACGTTAGAACTCAAATTAGCGGTTCATTAGAGTGCGCCCCCTAGCGACGCACTAGTGAATTAATTTATGTGGTTGTCTTAGACAAGTAGAAACAATCTAGTATTGTCAATAGTTTGACAAGTTTTTTTTTTTGTTTTTTAAGGAATGACCTAGGTGACTTCGAGCGTAATATATTAAAATTTTTCATTTTAAATATTATTTTTATATATGTATTGCTATTTATTTAGTATATTTATATAGAGTTGATTTTCTATCGATACACTTGCGACCGAGCTGTGGGTTATTCGCTTCGCACTACACACGAGGCATAATTGCTTTAGTGAGACTTTCTTCTTATTTTCAACTTTATTCTTCGGTGAGGTGTGTATAATTATTCTTGGTTCGCTTGAGCGTTCTTCGCTGTTATATACTTTTATATTGTATTGCATGACATGGGCCACATCTGTTAGTACGTACCCGCAAATTGAACTTCCGCTTCGCACGAAGTCGATGCTACTAAAACGTACCATAGTATGTTTGTTTGATATAGTTGCAATATTATGAAAGTTTGATGTCGTTTTCACAGCATCGATTGATTAATATTAATATGACGCTTAAATAATATTAAAAATTCATTACAATTTTATCAATTCTGCCGTAATATGAATGAAATTTTATAGTTGTTTATTTCTTTTGGAAAGGTTAATGGATATGGCTGTCATATTAAAGCTTGCAAAGATCCCTTTAATTAGCACCAAGCTTCGAACAAAACCGCTTCTAACTAGCGAATGTGTTATACTAATGAAACTATTATTCACTCAAATTAGTAAATTTTATTATCCTCGAGTAAACTTGGTGTAACTTGTTTAAGGTTTTTGACTCGATGTAAATTTAAACTTGAAGCGTGAAACGTGAAAGATCTTCAGAAACATGATAAGAACTGCCGATATTAAGTGAATTCTTGCTATCGCCGATTAATTGTAATAAAAGAAATAATAAAGGGAATTATTAAATGTTGCTAAACACAAATTGAACATTATTTAAAATGGATTAAAGTTTTTATGTAAATATATAAAGTATGAACGTATAACGATAATATTGTCTGAAATTCGTGGACTTTTGTGAATTCTCAGAATTTATAAAGTTCCGAATTTAAATTAACGTAAAAGATCTATTAAATTTACCTTATGACTACTTGTTAAAAAATAAAATTCTATGTTCTCAAGGGCATTCCCCCTCAATTTCAATTTCAAACTAATTTCTTTAATATATATTTAAGGAATCAGATTATAATTGTTAGAATGCCCTTAGCTATGATATAAATGTATCATACAATCGGTTGTTAGATGCAGAAATCTTAATTGGATATATATCATATATCTTGAGATGAAAGTCCTGATCATTTCTTTGATCCTATTAACGATATGTTGATTTCGGACTACCTGTTTTTATATTTATTATTCAATTTTAAATTTACACTCGGTCAAACTCGTAAAATATTTCCTATTCAAGTATAATATTAATTTCGTTCAGAAACATTTGTCATGATTCTAATTTACAAATTAAAGTTTTCACGAGCAAACAAAATTTTGTTTTGAGAAGCACATTTTACAATCAAAATCTCGTAATTGGGGCCAGCTTTGAAATGCTTACTTTAAGAGAAAAGTTTGTAAACGCCGAGAACACAATTTTCCTGTGGACCTAGAAAGACAATAAATGTCAAATTATCGGATTATCTTTGTTTAATTGTGAATTACAAAATTATAATTTCCTTCCAATAATCTTGATGAAAAAGTGTTATTAAAATATTAATCATTTTTAAGCTGGTCCTACAAAGTTTCTCGAGGATATAAAACTACCGTCTTTTCTTAGGTGAATTATTAAAACTCATTTTGACGTGTTATCAGGCTTATCTCTATGGCATACGGCCAAATCGGCATGATCCAAGCCGCTGCCGGATTCTTCGTTTACTTCGTGATCATGGCTGAAAATGGATTCCTACCTCTCAAACTGTTCGGTATTAGAAAGCAGTGGGACTCGAAGGCCATCAACGATTTGACCGACTCCTACGGACAAGAATGGGTATGTATGAAATTTAACACGATTGACTACGGTCAAACTTTATTTCGGTTAATTTATATAATAACCATATATCGTTATTGCGTTGTTACTACAGTTCAGATCAGGGAAGTGATACATATATTTGAAAAATTTGAATTTGAACAGAAGGAAGCCTTTCAAATTTACTTCCAATGCCAGTCAATTTACTATGGTAATATGTCAATGTCGCATTATTAAGTGATACAGGTTCCTGAATTGAGTTAAATCTGGAATAATATTAATTATAATGTTTTGCTGATGAACACCACAAACAAAATCATCACACAAACATAATATATGCCATACAGATAATTTCAGATCAAAGTTTACGGAAACCAATATCAGATGGCGTTGATCAATCGATATATTGATATCTTATCAATAGGGCTTTATTATTGATGTTCACGAATTTATTTCATCGTATTTCAGACATACCGTGACCGCAAGGCACTCGAGTACACCTGCCACACCGCTTTCTTCGTCTCCATCGTGGTGGTGCAGTGGGCCGACTTGATCATCTGCAAGACCCGCCGCAACTCTATCATCCACCAGGGCATGCGCAACTGGGCTCTCAACTTCGGACTGGTGTTCGAGACCGCTCTCGCCGCCTTCCTCTCCTACACTCCCGGCATGGACAAGGGTCTCAGGATGTACCCTCTCAAGTGAGTCAACATGATGACATCGAGAACACAATGTCGTAAAATTTTATTATTCTTAGGCATAAGATGTGATTTTAAATTGAAAGAAAAGGTATTTCTAGTGCTTAGGCGTAGCATTGAACTTTGAATACACAAGAATTATTTTAGTTAATCAAAAAATCAAAACACTTAACTGGCCGACTCTTACAGGTTCGTCTGGTGGTTGCCTGCCATTCCTTTCATGCTGTCGATCTTCATCTACGACGAGATTCGACGCTTCTACCTGCGCCGCAACCCCGGCGGCTGGCTCGAGCAGGAGACGTACTACTAAGCCGCACCGACCGCAGTCCACACCGTCGCGTCGTGCATCACTTAGTTACTGCGTACAGTTCATTTGTGTTCTTATATCAGACTGACAGAGGTCGCGGTGCCGTTCCGGGTATATGTGTAATCGCTGTCGTGTACGCTTCTCACCGCTTGTTACCGCATCGCTCCGTACCTGTCGAGTGTTATCTAATGTAATCGTGTTCGCCGCGTCACGTGACCGAGGGGACGGGCGCGCTGCCTCGTCCGCGCACACAACAACACCGCCATCGTTTGAATGAACCATGTATGTATATATGCACAGTGAGGTATGGAGTTTTGACACATGTGATGGTTAAAAATATTATACACATATTATTATTTAATTGTTTGAAAATTGTGAATCATGTTATTTTTATATTGAGATCGTTTTGTGATTTGAGTACCTCGAATTCGCGTGTTTCACGATATTGAATCTCTGTTGGGTATCTGTTGAATCTCGGCCGGCATGCGTCAGCTGGTAGTCTGCAGTCGGCAGAGGGCAGAACCGTGCACGGTCACCTCGTAACGCGCAAGCGGCCGCCGACTCGGACTTCATGTTACATCGGTCACACTAATGACATAAGATAGAGTTAAATAATAATACTAATAAAATTGTTTTTCACATACTTATGTAATAAGTAATAAAATATCGTTAGCGGTAGATGATCGTTCGTGGAAGGGCGCGGGCGAAGCGAGCGCCCGCCGCGCTCCGTGCTCGGCGGCCAACGAAAAGCATTTGTTATAATATTACAGTTAAGAAGCCATTATTATTATAATTTAAGTGAATTAGATTAAGTTAAATTTTTCGAGTGATTAAAGTTTAGTTGACGATTCGATCGGATGCATGGTGTATGAGAGGTCGATGTGGAGTGCCTGAGTTTTAGCGTACTACCGCTTACTGTTAGGTAGGTAGTTGAAATTTCGATGCCGATTTTCAATCGTAAAGTAGATAAATAAAGCATAAAAAGTCGCGAGCGCGCCAACGCGGCCCGATTCGCGACGCTTTTCCTTTTCTAATTATCGGATCATTAGAAGATTTCGTCAACTTTATAAAATAGTCTGCTCACGATAAATATGTAAGATTTTATTTCTTAATTAAAGGATAATAACAAATGTAGGGATGCGTAATTAGAGATTTTTAAAAATTATACAGTTATGATATACAGAGGGGGAGGCGCGGGCGGGCAGTGCGGGCACGAACGAGCGCGCCCGCGCCGCCGCTCGTTACATGAGTAAACTATAACATTATAGCGGATAAATCTAAATTATATGAAATGTTTATAGATTTAAAAGATGTTCGTTTCTTTAGAGTGAATCTGTGCTTATTTAATGACGTATTACGTCTCGCAGACCGGTTGTCGGTCGCAGATGTCGGCGACGCTCCCGTCGCCGTGAGCTATTGTTTGGTGTACACCGTAGGACTAACATTGTTTTGCGTTCGACAGTTCTTTACACCGATTCATTTTATAGTATTACTCTGTTGGCTAGGAGCGCTGTAAAAATGTAAGTGTTAATAAAAAAAACATTTTCAAAATATTATTCTGATGTTTCATTCCTTAGTTAGAGACCCGAATGTCCCCATAAAAAGTTGCTCTCATCACAGCCTACACTACAGTGAAAATTTTTCTAAGAATTTTTGGATTCATTATAATGAAACGTTATTGATATTAAATTTTATCCAAAAATCCTATTTTGTTTATTATATTTTTGTCAACATTAAAATTAAAACACACAAATTTTAAAATTGTGTCATGTCAAAGATACATCCTGTTCAAACAACAGCGGTGTATTCGGGAATTGGATTGGTAATCATTAGTGATAAAAGAGTATCTCACGATGTCATGGCAAAAATCGTACGTATATTTTAATAGAACAAAAATCTTATTCGTTATTTTCATCGATTTTTTGCATGACGTTTCACTTATTCGTAAAAACTGAAGTAATCGTTCACCGATGTCACTATGCGGGTTGTCATGTTCGATTGCTTTCAATGTTGGTAGTCTTAAAAGTTCCACAGAAATAATTAGTGTCGAACGCGATTAACAATAATTTGTGAAGTTTACTTACCGTCATGATGGTTTTTTATTGTGTTGCGAATGTTAAGTCAACAAAAAGAACTTGTTTTATACCACCATAGGGAATCATTTTAAATTAAATTAACACTTCAGACCTAATTTATATGAATTTAGTTATTTTTGTATTACTGTACACATTGCATATAAAATGAGCGGAACTCAATACATTTAACAAATTTTTCATGAATGTTGTGTTTCGAAATGCACGTTAAACCGTCGGTACCATTCAGTTACTTGGAGTAAAATCCGGCGTGAACAAAAGCGATGCAATGTGTTTTAAGTTCTCTTTTACGAATGACAAATGTATTAATAGTGCTCTTGCAGAAATTGTACAGAATTCATCGCATATGTTATATTATATTGATTTAATTATCGAAATTTAAATCACAGTGACTATTGCTTAATCTTTTTAACAAAACCCACCTTATTAAATAAATCTATGAATCCAATAAGTGTTCTGCGTTACTATTACGTTTTGGTACAATTAGTTCGTGTTGAGACAATATCGGCGTAGTCGGTGAGTACCAAAATAAATCCACTACAAAATAAGTTATTACGGCCGTCCATGTTATCACGTCTTCAAGCACACTAAAGACCCTCCACTCTCCCGTACTAACGAGTCGAGAGCAGCCGCGTCATCGTGACTTGCGATTATTTTCATAGTATGTATTACTTAACTATTTCTCGGCAGATTCTAAACAAGCCACAATTAAACCCCCGACTATTGAGACACTATTTTCAGGATGTTTTCTTAAAACAATTCGAATCATCTACCAGGCCTCGGTGGTATTATGGTACCTGAGCACCTTGCATAAATAATAAAATCAAGAATCCTTCCATTGTGACATAAAATATGCTCGAAGAACTTATATCGATCTAGGGAAATGATTTTAAACACAAAGTTATATATGGAATAAAATCTTCCTTAAGACCATTTCTTGTTCGAGCGTGATTGACAAAAAAACATGAATTTTTTTAATGTAGAATTTTCAATAGATGGATTATATTAAATAAGTGTTATAATTTATATTTATATGAAAACGCTTATGCACGAAATGCATTTCAAATCCTACAGAATGGTAGCATCTTGGAAGTTAAAATAATTACGGTTCTCAACGCTATACATAAGGTGTGACGGGCTAGCTCGTGCTTGAAATATTTTTAGGTTAGGCCATAAATGAGTCTACCATTTAATTGGTGTACTGAAAGGAAAAACGCATCGCTTTTTTAATAGTGGTACTACGTATTCTCTCTGAATGGCTGTTTTGGGTAACGTTGTCGGAAGAAATGAATTCTACAAAAGTATATATATACATTCACATATTTTATCTTACTTTAGTACTCATGCATTTCAAAAACTGTCATAAGTGGGCATACAAAGCAAAGAATTTCTAGGTTAGAAGGTCGAGATATAAGAAGTGAAGTGTACCTAATGAGTTTGGGTCAAGCAAACATTGCCCATTCGTGACACGTTGACCCCGTTATGCAATATGGAGAAACAATTTTTATGGTTCCGCCATTATAACACGCAGGAAATCTACTAAATAACTGAATGTCTTTAGTTGCTCGACGCCGTCTGGCGGGGTGGCGTTCGAGGCGAACCTCCTTGGGGTGATTTTCATCCGCGGCCCGTTGAGACGGACCGGTCCTCAGTGGGGCCCCAATTGAATTGATATGACAATTCCGTTGAATAACAACCGTTTAACAACTTTATCAACGACGCATGGTTATTTTATTAAATTGTCAAATACAACCTTATCATATTAATAAAATAATTCCATTGTCCACTCGCTAGTGACGCTAAGAACGTATCATGGTGGCGTTCAATAATATCGATACTATATAATGTTATAATGGAGTGCTCGTATAACAGAGTAAAACGGTATGTTTCTCTTATGCAAAGGTCACGTTTCAAATTGTTTCTCCAGATCCGAAACGGAACACTTCTGACTAAGTTTGTTAAGGTAAACAAGGACACAGACGCGATCGAGTCCCTAAAATCAAAAGTTGTTATAATTGTACTAATTTACAATAATAGAATCATGTTCAGGCGTAGTCCGCCACGATACTTGAGTTAGGATTCATTTTGTTTTTTAATTATACTTATTTCTAAATAAAAGACAAATAAGGAGCTTATAAACTCCATTAATCGTTTAATCTAACCCGTCCACTCTGCTGAACAACGAACGAGTCAGAATGTCGTCTTACCCATCGAAGGTCGTCAGAAAGTTAAATAATATTTCAATTTGAAATCAAATTATATATGCAGGTAAGTATATCATATCATACTTATATGAGTATGTGAGGAATGGATAAGTTCAAAAACATTTATGTTAGCCACATCAAACCGGTATTGCGGTGAGTCTGGGTCAGTTGGCACCCCTCCAGCACCAATGTCCTGATTGTGTCGGTTAGAGCGACACACAGCGAGCGGCCCGTTAGAGGTAATCTCAATTAAAATCTCACTGATTCAGTGCAGAGTTTAGATTTGTAGAGTCTGAACACCATTTGCGTTTGACGATAGGTAAGCATTATCAATTTATTGGATTACCTAAAAAAATAGGATAGATTTTCGATAACTTAAAACTCAATTTATTTCTTATATCAAAACTTTAATATTTTGTTGCAATATAATAAAGTATTGGTTATACCATGGGTATATGTAATTCTAGAGAAATTATGTAGGTGTTTATTCGTTTCAATATAAGTTATTTGCTGTTTTTAAATCAGTATAATTTCTGAAATCAAACAAAACTCAGTATGAAATTAATAGTACAGGTCAATCATCATCTATCATTACATTTGTCCAGATAGTTCCAGAATTTCTTTTTAATTAGGTACGTTACATTTGCAATACAAAGAGGCAAATTTCATACAATCGTGAAAGTAAAAAGGTATATATCATATTTGAAGCAGTGTAAATAAACATACGTGTCAGAATTTATTTTTATTGCACTTTAAGTTTAAACACGCTTCATTTATTATAGTGTATTGCGTGGATTTATTCCCCAAGGGTTACAGCGAGGTCACGCGCTGCCCTCGGCCTTGACGACGATATCCTACCGCTTCATTACCCTATACACCTCTAATAGTATATATACACCTGCGAACATGACTTCTTCGTCCTATAGCCCACCAGAGTTCCACACCCCCGCCGTGCCCCCGCTAGACGGCGCATGTGCGAATCTGACAGCCAGCAATCGTGCCAACACGTTCTAATTTTCTCCATTAATTCGCTTTAGCCAAGAAAAAGCAAATCAAGTTTTAGTCCTGTGTTTATTGCACGTAGAAGAATTAAAATGGCCGGTGGAGTGTGATTGTCCCGCGCGGCAATGAAGAAGCAGGATGGTGGCCAACGTCGGCGTTCTGAACGCGTCTAATGGTAAACATTCTCGTCTGTTGTGTGATATTGATGGATGTGAGTGATATTACATGGTCCTGATTTCCAGTGGAGGCGACGGCGTACATCAGCGCGGTAGCGGCTTTCGCCGTCGTCGTACTGGTGGTACTTCTGTTCCTCAACAGAAGATGGTGTTACTCCGCTGTTTTCGGGCGGAAACGCTGTGACGATGAAATTCTCACCGTAAACGCTGGGATCTCTGCTCCTGGAATCCCACTCGACAATGCTCAGTTTGGTAAGTACCGACTACCTAAGTTAATAGTAATTGTTCTTCCTGCTATGTTTTTGTTAAATTAAACTATATAGGTACCCATTTTAATAAAGTAGATAGATAGAACAAGCAAAACAAAACTTTATACTAATAATTCAATGTTTATGTTTATATTATCATCTTACTAGAAATTGTTACAAAAATATTAGTTTTTAACAGTCAACATACTTAGATAGATTTAGTTACTTAGATAAAGCGTTTATCAGACAAATTTTTTGTTTCCGTAATGCTCAGTACTTTTTTTTTTTTTTGTAGAAGAAGGAATTATAATTAGGTCGTATATTTTGCATTAAAATTGTCTAAATTAAAATGAAATTCTCTTAACACGACAGTAATTTTTTAATTCTGTTATCTCTGCGATTGATTATTTTTCGATTAAAAATCTGCTACGCAAGACTCAAATGAATTTTAATTTGTAAGGTTCCAGACCTCTATTTTATTTACGTTACCTACATTAGAATAAAACCCAGATCACATATGTAACACATTAATTTTATTCAGTTAGCTCAATAATTAATAACTTATAAGAAAAATGCGCGACGTGAAACTTTCATTCAGTCACAGGGCTCTTTCTCTGTATCCTTCTTTAGCTAAAAACTTTTCATGATAGATTATATTCGCAAGTCAGCTTCAGCCTCGGTACGATGTAAAGCCATTTTAGTTTAGACATTTTTTTATCGTAGGTACTTGAAGCCTATTATACCGATTGATGTTGTTCGTACATCTGTGTTGTTATAGATGCTTTGTCGAAACCGATCCATTACCCCGATCGAATATTCACGTTCGAGACCTCCGACTCGGATGACGAGCTGCGGTTACACATACAGAAGGTGAGGCTTTCGTCTTATATAGCAGATAACGTTTATTTAATAATATTAGAAAAATTACTTATGTTTGCGGGTTGAATACAAGTTTTTACCTGTTTCTAGGTTTTGTCCTTCAAGCCGGCTATACTTAATATCCAATTGCTAAATTTAGTACCATTTAAGTCATTTTATGTATGTTATATCATTTCATAGAAGAAGATATTGTAGATATTAGACATTGTAGTTAGTGTAAATCCGGTATGCTTACCCTTAAATAATCTAGACATGTATTGAATGTATGCACTATACATATGTATGTATGGTATGTAGGTTCCTACGCAAAAGTTTGCAGTTCTTCTATATAATTATGAGAATGTTGGGTAGACTAGTGGGGTAGGTATGCTATAAACTAAAATATCTACAATTTTATATAGGAAAATTCTCAAGAACACAAGAGGGGGCGGAGTTGTGAAAAGATGAATAAAGAGGTATTCAAAAAAATGTATTGAGAAATACATTAAAACTTTAAGTTATTTTTGTTTCTTATTACAAATACAGTATACTTATTTGATGTTGAATTGATTAAATAAGAAATGGAAGGGAAAGATTCTATTGATCTTATTAGCTATTGACATAAATTGTAAAATATGAGTTCTGCGTAAGACACGTTGCCTAACCTGTTGCAGGATAAGGATGAAGTGGAATGTCATTATGAAGAGAAGAACGAGAACCAGGCCGTCACGAAGGTGGATGTGGAGATCGTCCAGAATGCACTGCGAAAGACAAGTCTGGCGGACGCGAGTGTGCGCGAGACCGGCTTCCGCGAAACTAATTTATGCGAGACCAGCCTTAGTGAGTCCAATATTAGAGAGACCAGGATCGACGACGTAGTGACACAACGCGCGGAATACATTCATACTCTGGAGGCGCAAAGCAGCATAGACAGCGATGTACTTGCGCATAATGTGAGTTTTAATCATTTAAAGCCATACTTAATAATCATGTGGGAGTCTTCAACAGGAGAGCGATTAGGCTGTTATAAGTTAGAACGTTCAACATCTTAGACTCATCACCACTTACCATCAGGTGGGATTGTTGTCAAGCATTGACTTATTTTATGTAAAAAAAAACATGTTTAATTTATACTTAAATTCCAAGTCATCAAACATTCTCTGTACTACCGTTACATTTCTACAATCATCCTTCCTCGGTAGGATACCTCCCTCCTCTGCGGTGAAAGCGGCATCTCACAAGAACGAGGTTCGGTAGAGCTAACGTTACTCTATGACGCTCCAGTCCGCAGTATGACTGTCCACGTGCTGCAAGCGCGGTCCCTGCCACAGCGCACGCAGGGACAAATGCTACAGAGTCAGGTAGAAGTCTTAAAAGTAAGATTTTACTAAAATGGAATATATTCAATCGTTCAGTAATATATCCAATGTTCAACATCAATAAGAACTCTGGCGTTATACTTTTATGCAGCCCTGCACACCTAGGAATAATAAATATCAACTTCAAACGCCAAACTCAAATGCAATCTCATGGCGTAAGATCGGCTCTACCAAACGCTGAAACAGGTTCAGCAGCAATAACAGATTGTTTATACTCATATTTTACTTATCTAATGATACATAACCTGTCAATTTGTAGACGTTCAGTTTTTATGGCTGCTCTTGCTGTTGGTCAAGGCAGATGTGCAGTAGAAACTCAGTTCTCTGCAGAGATAGCTATGACGTTGGTGGTACGTTCCACTCACTATCTATGCATATAAAGATTATCATTTCCTTAATTTGTGTTTTAGGCTCGAATCGTTTTACTTCCACTCAAGAAACAAAAATATAAATCTAAGATACGCAACGGTGAAAATCCTCAGTATATGGAAAGTTTCGTCCTACACAAAATTAATCCAGGTGAGCATGTGATTGTGATTTTTTTGAGAGTATGAATTTCCGGGACTTTTTATGTTTTTTTTTTTTACTTTTTTTTATACTAGCCGCCCAACCAGCATACGAGCCACCTGATGGTAAGTGGTCACCGTCGCCAATGGACATTAGTAACAAGAAGCAGGCCGGCTTCTGTCGCTTCTCACGACACCCTGTTCTGCCAACATTCTAGGGCATTTTAGATTCATGAATGCAATTATGTTATGCGTGTGGTTCTATTTAAATCAGTGTTATGCAAGAAACAAAACAAAGGATCGCGATTGTGGATTACAATTGTTACACGTAGTATGAATAACGGTGATTCCAATACTTTTAAAGTTAACATAATTTGAAGACTCAATAGCCATTCAGCTCTGTGAGCTAAGTGAGACTAATTGACCATACTAATTGGATCTCGAGTCTCGAAAGATTGTAATGTGTTGCGTCTGACGCACAACATCATGTGAGAGTGGTTATATATA